>JAZKJV010011546.1:0-278606 GCA_037367405.1 Ottelia alismoides
TCTTCCGCGAGATGCTCGAAAAGATGGGCGACAAGATCGACGCCGTCACGGTCAGCGTACCGGATCACTCGCACGCAGTTGCCGCCGCAGCTGCTATGAAGCTTGGCAAAGCCTGCTTCTGTCAGAAGCCACTGACGCGCACGATTTGGGAAGCGCGACGACTAGCCGATATCGCTAAAGAAAAGAACGTCGCCACGCAGATGGGCAACCAAGGTTCAGAACGCTCTGGTTTGCGTGAAGCCGCCGCTCGCATCAAAGCTGGTTTCTTGGGCAAGCTGAAAGAAGTTCACGTTTGGACCAATCGTCCCGTGTGGCCTCAAGGTCTGCCTCGTCCTAAAGGTGAAGACGTTCCAGCGCACGTGCACTGGGAACAGTTCATTGGCCCAGCGCCTATGCGTCCTTACAGCGCAGCGTATCACCCCTTCAAGTGGCGCGGCTTCTGGGACTTCGGTACCGGCGCACTAGGCGATATGGCTTGCCATACCATGAACATGCCGTTTGCTGGTTGCGAACTAGTCAATCCAATCGCGGTCAAGGCGACCACATCGGGCCATAACAAAGAAACCTATCCAGGTTGGTCGATCATCGAGTTCGATTTTGCTGCCACGGAAAATCGTCCGCAGATCAAGGTCTACTGGTACGACGGTGGCAAGAAGGCAGATGCCAAGTTGTTGGCCGGCAAGTGGAAGAGCGGCTCGGGTCAGAAGGAATTCACCGAGATCAAGAACTCGGGTTCGTTGATCGTCGGCGAGAAGGGCAAGATCTTTTCGCCAGATGATTACGGTGCAGAGTACTACTGGCAAACCGACTCCGAGCCAATGGAAGTCGAGTTCGAGCGATCGCCTGGTCACTTCAAGGAATGGGTCAACGCCATCAAGACTGGCAAGCCAGCCTGGTCGAACTTCCAAGAGTACGCTGGCAAGCTGACCGAAGTAATCCTGCTCGGCAACCTGGCCGTCTGGGCAGCCGGCGAAAGCAAAGGCGATGGCTCGCCAGTCGAGAGCGCCAAGCTGGAATGGGATCAAGCCAACTTGAAGATCAAGGGCACCGATGCCTACGACAGCCTGATCAAGCCAACCTACCGCGATGGCTACTCGGTCTAGAATACTCTCGCTCACCGTCGCCTGTGCCGCCCTGTGCCGTCCGGGAGTTGATTGACTGTGAGCGAAGCGAACATTGCCCCCCCTCGCCCCTGTGTACTCACAGGTACTCACAGGGGAGAGGGGGACGGGGGGTGAGGGGCGCGCATAGGCATGGAGCACCCGGACGCTGTGATGCTTGAGGCTGCGGTTCGGATCAATGTCTCGTGAATTGGTTTACGTGTAAAGTAATACGTGCCGGCGTGCTTCGCGCGTATGCGCTCCAGCATCGAAGCGGCGGTGTACTACAAGCTTGAGTGCGCCCCCTCACCCCCCCAACCCCCTCTCCCCCCGGAGTACCGGGGGCGAGGGGGAGCAGAAATCGCTGCGCTCTTTCTGGCTGCTTACAAGAAGAACGTTGAGCTTAGCTCACGAAGAATGTGGGCAGGGCTTCGGCCCAGTTGGTCATGGCGGCTGTGTGAGCGAACACATCGGTGCGCACGTTGCGAATGGTGCGGATGTGTTGTTGGCTGGCCTCGACGCGTTGCTGTAGCTGGTCGCATTCACTGTGCGTCTTGTCGATCTGTTGCTTGGCATCTTTAAAGACCACCGCAAACGAATCGGCACCGTCCAAGGCGACGGACTCTTTCAGACCGGCAAACTGAATGAAACGCAGGGTGCTCACATTGCGCAACAATTGCTCGACGCGTTTGCGCAAAATCGAGAAGCCCATTTCACTTTGGCTGAGCTGCTCGTAGACAGCATGAATGCGATTGCTGACTTCACGCACCAAGGTCGTCAGGCTCAACGATGCAGCCTCGTGAGCGTTGCCGTCTTGCGACTGCATCTCTGCCAAGAATGCGTTGCTGACTTCGCTCTGCAACTTGATCGTAGCCACTTCGAAGATCAGCGCCGACAGCGAACTAACGAGCGTATGCATCTCGACGGACAACTCATCGATGATTTGCTGGCTGCTGATACTGGCTTCACCCAGCGACTCGGCGACCACGCCCAAGGTTTGAGCTCTCGCGCCCAGTTGATGAGCGGCGACGGTTGCGTTGAGCGATAGTAAGCGAATGGTGGCCGCGCTGTCGAGCATACTGCGTGACTTATCGAGCAGCAGCACATTCATCCCTCGAAACTCATCCAAGGTCTCGAACAGCTTCTGCAGGTTGTTATCCAGTTCGTGGAAGTGTTCGGCCACGACGCGCAGACCGCCGGTGAAAGCGAAGGCACTGTGGCTACCACGCGCATACGTCGCTCGGTTCTCGTGCAGCGTTTGATGGCGCGCAGCCATTTCACTGGTCAACGCGGTTTGCATGAAAGAGGCGTAATCCTTGAACCCATGCACGGCCAGCAGTTCTAAGAGCCGCTTGTGACCACGCGCCATCGATTCCGATCGGCGCCCGGCCTCAGTCTCAATGGTTCGTTCGAGGACCAACAACTCTGAGTAGATCTTGCGAACCACAGGAAAAAGTTCGCTGGTCGGCTTGAGCCGAATTGAGAGATAACCGCTTTCGGTCGGCATCACCACGGCCAACACCCAGTAATACCGGCCATCTTTGGCGAGGTTCTTTACATAAGCGGCGATTGTTTGACCAGCTTCGATGGTATCCCACAGCAGCTTAAACACCGTGCGCGGCATATCGGGATGACGCAGAATGCTGTGTGGAGCACCGAGAACTTCTTCAGTGGTATAAGCCGAGATGCGGGTGAACACTTCGTTGCACTGTTCGATCACCCCGCGTTTGTCGGTGATCGAGAAGAAGAGTTCGTCAATGTTGAATACGCGTTCTTGATCCAGGATCTCGATGGAACTTCTTTTCGCCAAGATACTACCCCATAGCCTTCCCCGTGAGCGCGCCACCCCTGGCGCGCCTAATGCTGTCAAATCTAGGTTATCGGCAGCACCGCGTGAGCTTGATTGAAGGAAAACTAAGTTTGGCGTTAAGTAGACACACCTTCTGTTGCCGAGCGCATTAGAGATTTCGTGATGATATTGCGTGGAACTAGCGCAGGGCTGTTTTGTTTAGCCCGTGGCCGGAGGCTAGGCAGCCGGAGGAACGTGTTTCAAAGTACCGACGGACTTCAAACCACCTGTCTTCCTAAAGCATTTCGACTCAGGCTGACGGCATAACTGGTTAGCGGGTCCACCTAGCCTTCGGCCACGGGCTAAACAAAACAGCCCAATGCGTAAAGTAATCCTCTGCAAACCGATGCGTCCAGCATCCAAGCGATAGCGTGCTCCAGACTGGGGCGCGCCCCTCACCCCCTACCCCCTCTCCCCTGTGAGTACACAGGGGCGAGGGGCACCTTCGCTTAAACAAACTCAGCCACAAACACAAACACAAACACAAACACAAACACAATCACAATCACAATCACAAACTCAAGCCCGAGCGCATGCTCAAACGCATACGGCTACTTCCGCCCGGTCGGGACAATCGCGCCAAGCTGAACAGTCGGCATTAAAGGTTGATATTAGACGCTCGGCAGAGTTTGACAGAGTCGAGCGGCGACTTACGTTTGCTTGACCCCTCGTGTGTACCCTCGTTTTGAGTGCCAGCCGAGACAAATAGAACAAGAGCGATGCCGATGAGCACATCACGCGCTAATTGGACAAAAGATTCCGCGCCCGTCGAACTCATGATACCGATTGAAGGTCGCGATCCTGTCGTAGACCGAATCGAACGACAGTTCGACCAACTGCTTGACCTGCTCGCCTGCGATCAGGCCTTGGAGGGCAAGGATCTGCCACGCCGTCGTGAGCCATTGGTCGCAGATGAAGCCACAGCGGAAAAAGCCGCTGAACCAGAACAGGCAGTGCTGGAACTGAGCATTGTCATGCCTTGCTTGGACGAAGCGGAAACGGTTGGCAACTGTGTATTAAAGGCACAATACGCCTTAGAAAAACTGGGCATACCCGGCGAAGTGATCGTGGCCGACAATGGCAGCCGAGATGACTCGGCCGAGATCGCTCAGTCGCTGGGCGCTCGTGTCGTACATGTCTCTCGGCCCGGTTATGGGGCCGCATTGATGGCCGGTATCGAAGCCGCCCGTGGAAAATTTATTCTCATGGGCGATGCCGACGACAGCTATGACTTTACGGTTGCCAATAAGTTCTACGAACGTTTGTGCGATGGCGCAGATCTGGTGCAAGGTTGCCGACTACCGCGCGGTGGCGGTCGCATCATGCCAGGCGCAATGCCAAAGCTGCATCAATGGGGCAATCCATGTTTAACGTGGATGGTTCAAAAGATGTTTCGCGCTCCCATCAATGACGTCTATTGTGGTATGCGCGCCTTCCGCAAAGACTTTTACAAACGACTCGATCAACGTTGCACCGGGATGGAGTTTGCAACGGAGATGATTATCAAGAGCACCTTGTTTGGCGCCCGCATCTCCGAGATTCCGATCACGCTCTACAAAGATGGACGCACGGTTCATCGACCGCACTTGCGCACGTTCCGCGATGGTTGGAGAACGTTGCGATTTTATCTTCTCCAAAGCCCGCGTTGGACATTCCTGATACCTGGATTGGCGCTAGGCGCGATCGGCGCAGTGGCATCGATGCTGGCTCTGCTGAATGTCAACATCGCTGGTGTGGTCTTCGATGCGCATACATTGCTGGTTGGTACGCTGGCCATTCTGGTGGCCGCACAACTCGGTTCGTGCGCCGTGCTGGCCAAGACATTTGCCAGCGGCGAAGGATTGCTGCCTCGCGATAATCGCTTGGAAAAGCTGTCGCATGTATTCACGCTCGAACGCTGCTTGACGCTAGCCGCTGTACTGATTGTCGGTGGTCTGTCCACCGTCGCTTGGAAGGCCTGCAGTTGGGCAAGCTCTGGATTCGGCATGCTCGATTATTCCGCCACCATGAAATGCCTGATCCCAGCCATCGGTGCTGTGGCCTTGGGAGTTCAAGTTGCCGCCAGCAGTTTCTTAGTGAGCGTTCTGCGCATGGCCCGCCGTTAATTCTCTTATCTGTCCTCAATTTTTTGTCAGACGATCTGACAAAAAATGGATAGACGCAAATTGGTAGCCATGACAAGACACCTGGAAACTAAGTTAAGAGAAGCAGGACAGGCACGGCTCTCGTGCTGGTTCGCTGCGCGGCACGTGCCATGGCCGGTTTGCCTGGCAGGCATCGCGACCTTGGCCTTTGGAATTTCGATGGCCATGGCGTGGATGCGTTTGCCCACGCCTAGTTGCCACGATGAGTTCTCGCATTTGCTGGTCGCCGACACCGTACTGCATGGTCGGCTGACCAATCCGTCGCCCGAGATCTGGCAGCCATTCCAAAGCTTTCATGTTCTCGTCAACCCAACGTATGCATCCAAGTTCCCACTCGGTCCCGGCGCGCTGCTGGCCTTGGGTTGGTTTCTATTCGGCTCACCAGCCGCAGGCATCTGGATTGGAGCAGCCTTGTGCGCAGCGGCCGTGACATGGGCTGCGGCTGGTTGCCTGTCGCGTCGTTGGGCAATCGTGGCTGGTCTGTTGCTGACGACCAATCCCAACGTGCATCATCAATGGTCGCTCAGCTTCATGAACGGCTGGTTAACAGCAGCGGCCGCCGCAATTGTAGCTGGTGCTACATTGCGACTGCGCAAACATACACGCTGGCGCGATTGCCTGTTACTGGGAATCGGCATTGGTGGCCTGGCCCTGACGCGCCCCTTTGAAGGTTTAGTATTCACGATTTGTTGCGCTGGCTTGCTGTTGTTCTGGTGGCGCAGCACGAGCTGGTCACTGCAAATAGTGCGCATCGGCCGCATCGGCATCTGCGCAGCTGTGCCACTGTCGCTCTGCTTTGCACTAATGGCCATGCACAATCGCGCGACGACTGGCAACGTCTGGCAAATGCCTTATCAATTGCATGAACAGCAATACGGCGTCGCACCGCTCAGCGTTTTTCAATCGCCCAAGAATCCAATGATGACGGAGTGGTCTGCCAACGTACCACCCACTGTCTTGGCGTTTCACTACGGCTGGTCGCTAACCAGCTATGCCAAGCGTACCGGTATCACTGGCTGGTGCGGAGCTGTAGCCGATATTTTTCACGTGGTTTCCAAACTATGGGGGCTCAGCTTTTGTTTGCTGATGTCCTGCATGGCATTCAGTCGTCCGGGCCCTCATCGCTTGTTGACACTGGCTGTAGCTCTAGCGCTGCTAGCAGGCAGCTTTGTGCCTTGGTACTTCTCGCATTACTTCGCGCCATCACTAGTGTGGGTTGCCATTCTCACAGCTCTCGGCATCAAATGGATGATCGATCGCATGGTATCGGATCGACAGGCCGCGCGCATCGCAGTCGCAACCGTTCTCGCAGTGCAAATGATTTGGATGACGGCCGAAGTTGTGGTCGCCAATATGCGAGCCACAACTTGGGCGGATGACCGTCAGGCCATCGTCGATCGTTTGCAGAGCCAGGGCGGCGAGCATCTGGTCTTGGTGCGTTACCACTCCGATCATGATGTGCATCATGAGTGGGTCTACAACGGAGCCGACCTGGAAAACGCTCCGATCATCTGGGCTCGAAGTTGGCGGCCCGACCTCGATAGCGAACTCTTGAAACATTATCCAAGCCGCCAAGTCTGGTACTTGGATTTCGACGAGCAAGATCGGGCAACTTTGCGAAAGTAATCTGACAAAGCTAGAAGCTCACCGTCGGCCCTGTGCCGGCGGGAGCATGACTGACAGCTACCGATCGATCGCTTCAGGCTTCATCTTCAGTCTTGGCGGCGAGGAAGAAATTCTCCAATACGATAGTTTCAATCGAGCCGCTCTTGATCGTTACTCGTCGAAGTCCTTCGACCAAAATCGAATAAAGAAAGCGGCTCGATGAAGTTCATCGCATTGGAGAATTTCTTACTCGCCGCCAAGGCTAAAGAGGAAGAAGTGGGGTGGGGAGAAGCGATGGATTGGTAGCGGTCAATCACGCTCCCGCCGGCACAGGGCCGACGGTGAGCTTTTTTCGACGCGATGCCTGATGGGGAATGAACAATTTTTGGTCAGATCAACTGCCTACTGCCGAGTTGCCCTTGTTCCGATTAAACTGCACAGCAGGTGTGGGGCTGAGCTGTTAAAGGAACTTTGATGTGTTATCGCGCGAGCAGAAGTCGCTGTTGCAACGAGTTGGCGGTGTTCCGAGCCTGGCGATGGCAAGTGTTTTAGGCAGCCTGGCCGCGATCACTGTGCCGGTCGTATTCTTGGCTGGTGGCATGATCGTCGACATCTTGGCCAATCCTGAATCGCAGCGCAGCTTTGGTGAACTCTTGCCTAACTTGCGAGGCAATCTTCCACCGTCGCTCAGTCGTTTAGGGCAAGTAGCTGTCACGCTGTTGATCACCTTGGGCGTGATTCTGTTTCAAGTTATTTGTCTCTACCTGTTCTATCGTCACGTGCAATCCGTGTCCGTGGGCCTGGAGGCCGCCGTGATGGAGCGACTGTGGGACCATTCGCGCAGGCTCTCGGTTCTGCGCACGTTGTCAGGCCAGCAAACCGCGCTGGTCGATGGCCTCGAGTATCACTTGCCGCGATTGCGTTCGAGCCTTAGTCGCTGGTGGCGTGCATCACCACGGCATATCGTGCAGTTGGTCGCATGTCTGATCCTGGCATTTTTGATCTCGCCAATGCTCGCGCTGCTGACCATCGTAGCTGCAGCCATCGTACTGCTGGTTTACCGAACACTCGATCGTTATCGTCGTACGCGTTTGCCCGTCGTGCGCGAGCGCGCTACGCAACGTCGCAGCCATGTCATCGCACTGTCTTTGCAAGGACCGTTGCTCGAGTCAGTGCAGAGCGACGCAGAGATACAGCAGAACTTTCGCGATGAGTTGAATGCTTATCGCAAGGAAGCTGTGCGCAGCCTGGCTAGCTCGGCATGGAAAACTCCGCTGGTGCTGCTGCTGGCGGGATTGCTCAGTTGTTTATTCGTGTTTTTGGTCTCGATCCAAATCCTGCGAGCCGAAAATCACTTGACTTTGGCGGGCTGTTTGACCTTTCTATTGGCCTGCGGCGGAGTTGCCCTGAGCGCTATTCGACTGCAGCGCAGCAGCCGCGAACTGCGCAGTGTGCAAACCGCGACCGATGACCTTTTACGATTCTTGGCACTGCCAGCCGATCCACTACCTGTGCTCGAGAATCGCAAGCCCAAGCAGGTAAGCAAACAGGTCACACTCGATCATGTGACTGTGCTCGACAGTCACGGTCGCAAGTTGCTCGAGAACGTTTCGGCTCGCTTTGAACCTAATCGCCTGGTCGGCATCGTAGCCACACAGCGTCTTCAGGCGTCGGCCCTGATGGAACTGCTGCTGGGCATCGGTCGGCCGTTGACCGGTCGGATGTTAATCGATGATGTATCGATCGCTGATATCGATCCGCTGGCTTTAAAACAACTCGGCATTTGGATCTCCGATACAGGTCCGCTCATCACCGGTTCGATTGAGAACAACCTGGTCTACGATGGCAAGCCATTGCAAGCCGCTGGTCTGATCGATGCGCTGCGCAGCGCTCGGGTGTCCGAAGCCGTTCAGCGCTTGCCCGATGCCGCAGCCACGCTGGTCACACCGGGCGATGATCGCTTTTTGCCCGATACGCCCTTTCGACTTGGCATCGCGCGAGCTTTGCTGCGCGCTGCTTCCATCGTCATCATGGAAGAACCGGGCGGTCGCGTCGATAACAAGACCGAACAAGAAACGATCGAAGCCATACGGGCAACGGTATCGCCCCGCACCATCGCAGTCGTCTTGCCCCAGCGATTGAATACGCTGCGTCAATGCGACCAGATCATCTTGTTGCACGAGCATCAGGTCGCGGATGTCGGCACGCATGGCGAATTGCTGCAACGTAGCGATCTCTATCGCCACTTGAACTACGTCCGCTTCAGCCCTCTGCGCCACGTAGCCGTTTAGTTTGTTTTTGTCCTCAATTTTTCGTCGGATCAACTGACTACAGTTTGCGGGCGAAAAAATCGCCAAGTGAAGATGATTCGAAGGCAAAGCCTTGGGTGAGCAATCGTTCGGGAATAGCGCGACAACTGGAGAGCAGGGCGGCATCGGCCATTTCGCCCAACATAATTCTCAGTGCAAACGCGGGAACGGGAAGAAATGGGCGGCGTTTCAGTCGCTGACACAGCAACCGCGTGAACTCGGCATTGGTGACAGGATTGGGCGCGACGACGTTGTACGCAGTGACGGCCGGTACGATATGCGATCGCGTAACCATCCACTCGAGAGCCCGCACAGTATCGCTGAGCGCGACCCAACTCCAATATTGTTTGCCGCTACCCAGTGGACTGCCCAAGCCCCAGCGAAATAGCGGCAGCATCTTGGCCAGCGCGCCACCTTCGGGCGAAAGCACCACTCCAAACCTGGCGTGATAAACATCGATACCTTGGTCGGCCAGGCGCGACGATGCTTCTTCCCAACCAATCGCTGTTTGAACCAAGAAGTCGTCTTTCGGACCGACAGCATGGGCATCGGTGACTAGCCGATCACCGCAATCGCCATAAATGCCGATGGCTGAAGCAGAAACAAAGCACTTCAGCGGCGCATCGAGCTTCAGTAAGTCGCGGCACAGAATTTCAGTCGCATCGATGCGCGAAGCGCGAATGAGTTGCTTTTCGCGCGTCGTCCAGCGCGCACCGGCGATATTGCGGCCAGCCAGGTGAATACAGGCGTCGATGCCCGCCAGCTTTTCGGGTTGCGCAATGCCGCGCTCCGGTTCCCATAAACAATGCAGCGCATCACTGGCTTGATGCGGATCGCGCACCATGTGGACGACGTCATGGTTCGCCTGGCTTAGTCGCTCAACCAACTTGCGACCAATTAGCCCACTCGACCCCGTCACTGCAATCTTCAATTTTTTGTCCTTCAATTTCTTGTCAGAGCAACTGACCAAACATTGAGAGACTGAAAATTACTTGTTCTCAGTCTTCAAGGCTTGCCAGACTCGATCGATATCAACGGGCAGCGGGCTTTCAAAACTCAGACGTTCGCCCGTCACCGGATGATTCAGCTCCAGTCGTCGGGCGTGCAGCGCCTGACGATCGAGCAGAACCTCATCATCGCCCGGTTGCGGCGGTTCGCGGCGGGCCAGGCGTCGGGCAAGTTGACCTCGAGTTACTTGAGCATGACCGGCATATTGCCGATCGCATAACACGGGTGCACCGATGTGCGACAGATGCACACGAATCTGATGTGTGCGGCCGGTCTTGGGCAACACTTTGATAACGGTGTAGCCTTCAAAGCGTTCGACGACTTCGAACCACGTTTCCGCGTCGCGACTGAGCGGATGGCCTTCCCGTACAGCCATCTTGTCGCGTTGATAAGGATGAGGACCAATCGGTGCGCGAATCACATCGCGATCCATTTGAACTTTGCCGATGGTGATCGCAAAGTACTCTTTGGTAACGTCGCGCGACTCGAACTGGGCGGATAGTGCCAGGTGCACCGGGTTGGTCTTGGCCACGACAATAACGCCACTTGTATCGCGGTCCAGTCGATGCACGATACCCGGACGGGTCGCGCCACCGATATCGCTCAGTTTGCCAAAATGAAACGCCAAGGCGCTTGTGAGCGTGCCGGCCCAATGGCCTTTGGCTGGGTGAACGACCATCGCGGATGGTTTGTCCACCACGATGAAGTGTTCATCTTCGAAGAGAATCTTCAGCGGAATCTCTTCGGGTTGTGGTCCGTCGGTAGGCGGCGGTGGCAGATCGAGTTCCACCGCATGGCCAGACCGCAAACGAAAGCTGGGCTTTACCGTCTCGCCATCGACGCGGCCGCCACCCTCTTGAATGACTTTGCGCAGAAACACTCGGCTGTATGCCGGCAAGTGCTTGGCCAGCACGGCATCGATGCGCTCACCGCCCTCATCGTCAGCCACGGTCAGCTGGAAAATCTTTATGTCAGTAATTTTCTGTCAGACCTGACTAGTTGGTGAGAGAGACAAAAAATGGTTCATCACGTATTTTAATGGCAGCTCGGTTCTCAGCTGCACTCCAGACTCAAGTTGGCTGCTTATCCCGAAGGGATTTAAGCCATTAGCCGGTGGTCCCGAAGCGCACCACCGGTCGCTGATTCGGCCCACCCTTACTCTGTTGCGTGCGAGAGGCAGTGAGTCAGCAGTCCTCGAACACGCAACCTTTGATCGAGCCGCAATAAGGCAGGCTATCGAAGGCCTTCGACCATACTCTTCAGGATTGCGGCTCGGTCAAAGCTAACTGCATCGTCGATCCAACGACTCGCCGCCTCAACGCTTTCGCACACCATACCGGTGGTGCGCTGCGCGACCACCGGCTAATGGCTCAAATCCCTTCGGGATAAGCAGCCAAGCTTGAAGCAAACTTGGCCGTTAGGGTTCATCTACGTCCAACCACTAATAATCCGTGATGAACCCAGAAAATTAAGGAGCAGGTGTTTCCGAAGCTGGTTTCTCTGGAGCAGGCGCCGCTGGAGCAGCTGTTTCTGAAGCTGCTTTCTCTTCAGCCGGCGCTGCCGGTGCAGGCGCTGCTGGTGCTTGCGGCATATCTGAGAACTTGATGTCTGGTGCGGTTGGTGGCTTGGACAGGTCGGCTGGAATGTCCGGTTTGGCAGCCGGTGTGTTCTTGACGCTGGCAAACCATTCGTAGAACGACTTCCCTTCACCCGAAGCGATCCAAGCCAAGCGACTGTTCGCCATGGCACCGAAACCGTCTTGGCTGGCTGCGGCGACTTGTTTGTAATACTTGGTCGCATCATCCAATTTGCCGATCGATTCATACGCTTGAGCCAGCCCCATCGCGGCGCGGTTCTTCAAATCGTTTTCGTACGACTTGTTTTGTACTTCTTGATAAGCACCGATGGCCTTATTGATTGTCTCTTCCGCAGCTTTGCGGTCGGTGTACAGTTGATCGAGACCTTCGAGCAATTTATTGTCCGCCCAAGCTTGCTTGGACCAGAGCGCCGCAACGGTGCCCGGATGGTCTTGCGCGACTTGTTGGAAGATTTCAGCGTCGCCCGAGCCAATATTGAAGTAGTAGTCACCCCAAGCTGCAGCGCCGGCTTTGGCGACCTGAGTCGAATAGAAACCATATGCCAGCGCGGCAAGGATGGCCACAATCAGCCCGCCGATAACATACGAAGCGTACGGCTTACTGGTCGATACGGCAGTCCCCAAGTGATCTGCCAGGTAATTTGTCTGCAACTCGTGCCGCCGTTCGCTCTTCATTGTCTCTATCCTGCAAAACAATCCGACTCGGAATAAGCCAGTAAGTATAGGGGGCTTCGCAGGATTGCTCAATATCAGATGGCTTTGGGCAATTTTCTGTCACTCAATCTTCTGTCAGAAACATCAGACGAAAAATTGAAGGACAGAAAATGAACAGCTGCCTACTTCAAACTCCACCACAGGAGTGCGGTGCCGGCCAGGATGCGGTAGATGGCGAAGGGGACGAAGCCTCGCGTGCGGACCCAGCGCATGAACCAGGCGATCACGGCTAGGGCTACTAGGAAACTGACAACAAAGCCGACCGCCAGGACCGACCATTGATGACTATCCATACCAGCCGGGCTATCAACGAGGAACTTGAGCAGCTTGTATCCAGTGGCAGCCACCATCACGGGAATCGATAGAAAGAAGCTGAATTCAAGCGCAGCGGATCGAGATAGTCCCATCACCTGGCCACCGGCAATGGTTGACATCGAACGACTCGTACCGGGAAAAGCTGCGGCCAATATCTGCGACAGCCCGATGACGATCGCTTGTTTCAGCGTCATTTGATCCATGGCTTGCGTCGTCGCGCGACTGCTGAACATCGCATCGATGGCCCACATGGCGATGCCTCCGACGATCAGAGCACAGGCCATCACCGGTAGGTTCTCCAGCAGTTCACCAATCTTGTTGTCGATCAAAAAGCATGGGAATGCCGTCACCACAAAACTAATCAGCACCAGGGAGAGCGGATGTTTCCACCAAATGCCGGTTCCGCTTTCACCTCGCGGAAAACTGCGCACGAAGTTCCATAAACGGTCACTAAAGTAGATGATGACCGACAGAATCGCGCCGAGCTGAATCACCACGGCGAACATCTTCCAATATTCGCTCTCCACATCCTGGCCTAAGAACTTCTGTGCGATACGAATATGCGCAGTGGAGCTGACCGGCAAAAACTCCGTCAAACCTTCCACGATGCCCAAGATCACAGCTTGCAAGTGTTCGTTCAATTTTTTGTCATCTCATTTTTTGTCAGATGTTCCTTGAGTGCATCTACCAAAGGATCAGCCTCCGGTGCGCACAACCCGAGATGCAGATGCCTGCGCCAACCTTCGGCAAACTCAAATCGTTTGCTCCACGAGCCCACTTCGCGATTCAGGCCTTCCATCGTGCTAACGTAGGAGCTGATCTGCTGAGTTTCATCCAGCCAGGCCCCCTGACTGGCATGAGCCAACAGTAGTTCTGTTTTGCGGGCAATCAAGCTGCCGACATCCACGAAGTGCGTGGGCACGACCGGCTCGCCCATCGGTGTGCGATTGCCGTGTGGCTGCGCGTGGTACAGCGTCACATCATGACTATAGGTTGGGATATCAGGCTGGCTGCGGTAATTCGGCATAGCGCGCGAAAAAGCCGCTGTAACGGCCAGCCTCGCCGCAATTTGATGATCTTCCATATAATCGACGAGCGAATGGGTCAGCAAAATATTGGGACGAGCCTGGCGAACCACGGCGGATACCCCCGCCAAGAGTTCCGGCGTATAGACAATCGCCAGGTCATCGCAGATCGGCGGGTAAAAAGTGGCTCCCATCAATTTGGCCGCTTGTTTGGCTTCGTCCAGGCGAGCCAGAGTGCAAGCTTCGCGATCCAGGGCCATCGAACCATAACAACCGTTGGCGATATTGAAGTAATGCAACTCCCAACCTTGCTCGGCTAGTCGTAACATGGTTCCAGCCATCACAAATTCAATATCATCAGGGTGCGCGGCAATGGCTAGAACGCTGGGCATAGAAAATCCACTCTGACAAAACGGATGGACAACATAGGAACTTACCAAGTGCAGAATTGTAATCATGTCGCTGGCTGAGTGGGAACATCGATTGGGTCGTTGGTCCGAAGCGGCCGATAACACAGGCGCTGCGGATACAGACGCTACAAATACAGGTGTCGCGGGCACGCGAGCTGTGAGCACGGGGGCTGCGGGCACGGGGGCCACTGGCAGCCAATGGCTCGAGAGCATCGAACAAGCGGCCATGGCCTGCGAGTTCGAAGTGCTGCTCAACCAAGGCCAATATCCGCAGGGCATGGAGATCGCGCGCGATGCGCTGCGTGTAGTTCATGCGTTAGAAGATGAGTTGAGCGTCTATCGTCCGGCCAGCGATTTCTCGAACATCAATCGCTTTGCACATCAACGAGCCATCGCTGTACGCTACGACGTCTGCCAACTGTTGCTGGTAGCCAAAGAGGTCAGTCGCATGACTGGCCGCGCGTTCGATGTCACCGCCGGGGCATTGTCGGAAGCTTGGGGATTCTCGCGCAGGCAAGGGCGCAAACCCAGCGATGAAGAGATCGCCAGCGTTTTAGCCAACGTTGATTCGGAAGCGGTGCAGGTGGACGAATCTTCGCGCACGGTCCAATTAGCCAGGCCAGGTATCAAGCTGAATCCGGGTGGCATAGGCAAGGGCTACGCGCTCGATCGCGTTGCCATGGGACTGGTTAGTGGCGGCCTGAATGATTTCTTGATTCACGGCGGCCGCAGTTCGGTCTTGGCCAAGGGCCATCGCTACGATGGCCGAGCAGAGCCGGTCGGCTGGTGGATCGCGCTGGCTCACCCGCTGCGGTGGGAAGAAAAGCTGGGTAAAGTGCGATTGATCAACCAGGCGCTCGGAACCAGCGGTGCTGGCAAACAGTTCTTTCATTATCAAGGCGTGCGTTACAGTCACGTCATCGATCCCCGGACCGGCTGGCCGGCACAAGGTGTCCTGAGCGCCACTGCGATTTGTCGCAGCGGCACGCTAGCCGATGCGCTGGCCACAGCTTTCATGGTCATGGGCGTCGAAGCCACGCGTGCCTTCTGTGAAGAGCACTCTATGTTCTCCGCCATCATGGTCAGCACTCAGCCAGGCAGCAGCAAGCTAGTGATTGATCGCATCAATATAAATGAGGGCGATTGGGAGCAAGAAGGCAGTAGGCAGTAGGCAGTAGGCAGTAGGCAGTAGGCAGTTTTGCATACGCAGGGCTGTTTTGTTTAACCCGCGGCGAAGCCAAGGCAGAACCCGCTAACTGGCCAAATGTTTACCTGGCTATTTTGTCTTTCAGTTTTTCTGTCAGATCATCGGACGGAAAACGCAGGACAAAAACTTAGGTAAACATGTGGTGGGTGAGCAGGTTCTACCTTGGCTTCGCCGCGGGTTAAACAAAACAGCCGTTCCACGCTGCCACCTGGGGCCTCTGGGCAATCTAGTGAATCATTTCCGACAGAAAATCTTCTGTTAACGGAATAACCCGAATTTTTTACCAGCGCGTGCCGAAAACAAACATTGACCACATTGGATGGATCAAGTAATCACATCGCAGCCAGAAGTGTCAACAGGAAGTTTATCCACAGGGTCGTGTGGATGCTGGCTTTGATGTAGGGATCGTATCGCGAAGAAGGAGAGTCGCGTTGAGTCAGGTTAATGCTCGTCAGAAGCTTCGAAGACTTATTCGCATGGCCTTCGCGGCAAAGCCAACCCAGTCGTGGTTGGCAGCGGCCTTGATGTTGGGCGTATCGACGAACGCCCTATTAGCACAAGCGCCCACCACATTTCCTTCGGGAGCACAGCAGTCGATCTCGGATCGTGGTGCTGTCAATGCACCAGCGGCTGCTCCACAAGTAGGCGCGACCACTAGTGCAGCGGCAGCCACGCCCGTTTCGCCTGAAGTGGTCATGAAGTGGCTGAATGCAACCGCGGATGCAGCGAACAAACAAGACATGAAAGCAGCGTGCGACTCGTTCGCTCGCGCTTTGGTGAGCGCATCGAAGATGCCAGCTCGTTCCGAACAAGTAGACATTCGCTTCCGCGAAGTCGAGAAGTTGTTGCAGAGTCGCAATGTGACCAAGCAGCAAGTTCAAGACGCCATCAACGCGTTGCGAGCAGACACAGTAGCAGGCCAACTAGCGCCTGTTATGATGCCTGTACAACCTGCTAGTGCTACCGCTCCAGTGATGCCCGCCACTGGTCAAGCGATGCCTGGCAATGTACAGCCTGGTGTCTTCAATCCGCAGAAAGACATGAGTCGTCTGCAAGCTGCAGGTTCGTTCAATTCGCAATCTGCTGGTGCGATTCCAGCCGGTGCGGGTGCTGACGAACTGTATCGATTGGGCATGGAAGCCATGTCCAAGGGTGATCGCGACAAAGCTCTCGAGTTGTTCCGCCGCGCCTGGCAGTTCCAAGGCGAGATGGACCCAGCTCTGCGAACCGCGCTGAAAGACAAACTGGCTGCATTGCAAGCTAGTGAACTAAAGCCTGGTGTCGAGCAAGTTCCGGCCGCTGATGATACCACGCAAGAAATGCGTTTGGTTCGCTCGCGATTGATGAGCGAAATCACAGCTGAGATTGCTCAAGCCGAAGCGCAACGCGCTGAAGAACCACAAATGGTGGCTGAACGCTTGCAAGCACTTCGCGGTCGCGTATCGCAAGCCGACCTGGATGGTGCTGCTCGCAAGCAAATGCTCATGATCGTTGATCGTGCCATCACCACGCATCAAATGTTCATGACGCAAAACAAAGCGGCCATCGATCAGAACATGAAGAACCGCGCGATCAACGAACAAGTCGCTCTGGAACAAGAGCAGACTTACAAGATTGATCAGCAGATCGCTTCGCTGACCGAAAACTACAACGACTTGATGGACGAAGGCCGTTACGCCGAAGCCGAATTGGTGGCCAAGCAAGTCGGCGTGTTGGCACCCAACTCGCAAATCGCGACTTTGCTCTATCAGAATGCACGCATTCACAAGCGCGATGCTGAATACACCACCATTCGCGACAAGAAAGCGGATAACTTCACCGACTTGATGAACGCAGTGGACAGATCCTTCCTCGTGCCTCTGGAAGATCAGCCAATGGTCTTCTCGGACCTGAAGGAATGGACCAAGCTGACGGAAAATCGCAGTCGCATGAGCCGCGCCGAGCAAGATGGCCTTTCGCCAGCCGCTCACGCGATTTATGAGAAGCTCAAGCAAACCGTACAAGTCGACTTCAAGAATCGTCCACTGTCCGAAGTGGCCAAGGTTCTCAGCGACATGACCGGTATCATGATCCACATCGATCCGACTGGTCTGGCCTCGGAAGGTTTGCAGCCTGACGTGCCAATCAACTTGACGACTGGTTCGCAACTGCTGCAGTTGCGTACAGCTCTCAGCTTGATGCTCGGTCAACACAACTTGAGCTATCGCGTTCAAGACGAAGTGCTGATCATCACGTCGGCTCGCAATACGGCTGAAGCCAACTATCCGAAGACCTATTCGGTCAAGGACTTGGTGATTCCGATTCCGAACTTCGTCACCGATTACAACACGGGTATGGGCGGCGCTCTGCGTGCTGCTTACGAATCGATCGGTGCCGGTCTGGCTGCCAAAACGCAAATAAGCCCGAACATGGCTCACCTGGCTGGCGGTAACGTCGACGCCAACGGCAACGTGTTGGGTCAGATGATGCCCGGTGGTATGCCTGGTGCTGGCGGTATGCCTGGTGGCATGGGCGGCTTGTTCCCTTGGAACAACAACGGCCCAGTCAGCGGTAGCAACCCTGGTATCATGCAAGGTGGCGCAGTGCCGATTCAAGCCGGTCCAGCTCCAGCCAAGTACGATGAATTGATCTCGCTGATTCAGCAGACGATCGATCCAGATTCTTGGATGAGCAACGGTGGATCAAGCACGATCACTCCATTCGCTGGCAACTTGTCGCTGGTGGTGAGTGCTCCGCAAACGACTCACGAAAAGTTGGCTGACCTGCTGGCATCGCTGCGTCGCTTGCAAGACCTGCAAGTCACTATCGAAGTACGCTTCGTGACCTTGAACGACAACTTCTTCGAACGCATGGGCGTCGACTTCGACTTCCGCATCGACGACAACAGCCGCGGTCTTCCTCAAGAAGACCAAGGCAAGAGCGTGACGGTTGGTATGCAACAGAACTTTGCTTCGGCCCTGGTGCCGACAGCTGACCTGGACCTGACCTTCACCCAGGACAACTTTACCGTGACGCCTCCGTTCGGTGGTCCGCCAACCAACGCGGCTAACTTCGGCTTCGCCATCCTCAGCGACATCGAGATGTTCTTCTTCTTGACCGCTGCTCAAGGTGATACCCGAACCAGCGTGCTGCAAGCACCGCGTGTAACGATGTTCGATGGTCAACAAGCCAGCATCTTCGACACGGTCCAGCGCCCCTTCGTGGTCAGCCTGGTCCCTGTTGTCGGTGACTTTGCCGTCGGCCAACAACCAGTGATCGTCGTGATCAACGAAGGTACAACGCTGAATGTGCAAGCCGTCGTCTCGCAAGACAAGCGCTTCGTACGCTTGACCTTGAACCCAACGTTCTCACGCATCGATCGCGTTGAAACCTTCACGTTCCAAGGTACGACCAGCACCAACACTGGTACCACGGTCGTCGATCCGAACACGGGTGAACCAACCGATGATCGCGATCAAGAACAACGAGTCGTAACCGGTACCACAGTTCAACAGCCTGTGTTGGCTTCGACCAACGTCAGCACGACGGTCAGCGTTCCAGACGGTGGCACGATTCTGCTGGGCGGTATCAAGCGAATGAGCGAAGGTCGTACGGAACGCGGTGTACCGATCCTGAGCAAGATTCCTTATGTGAATCGCTTGTTCAAGAACACGGCCATCGGTCGCGTGACCAGCACCCTGATGATGACCGTGACACCACGCATCATCATCCAGGAAGAAGAAGAAGCAATCCTGCTCGGCCAGGCCGGTGGTCCCTGATCCACAGCCCGCCTAAGCACCTAAAAGACGCGACAAGGCTCATCAAACGATGAGCCTTGTTTCGTTTTCTGTCATCCAATTTTTTTGTCAGATTGTTGCGCACTGCAGTGCCAGAGCAGTTTACCGCAAGCCGACTCCTGTGCGTTGCGACGCTTCAGAACAACGCGTACGCCGGCTGGTGTAATGTGTTCAATCTCATAGGCTACTTCTTCATCGCCTTCATGATCCAACTGGCAATCCGGCACCGTGAAGAACGGCGGAAAGAATCCAACGGTTAAGATCATGCTCTTCTGACCAGTGGCCAATTCATAGCGCTGCCAACCTTGTAGATAGGGCAAGCCATCGTCGCTTGTCCCATGAAAGGTCGCGCTCAGTTTCGCAGCCTCGAACTCGGATTCGAATTCGGAATCATCTTCGAGATCATCGAGATCATCTTCGAACGCATCCTCGCGCTCCGACTCATCCCAGGGTTCGAGCAGTGGGTTAAGTGGGTGCGAAGGTCGAAACGCGGCTGGCCAGACATCGGGCAACAATTCGTTCCACTGGCCTGGCGCGAATCGCAACAGCAAAAATTCGATTGTGACCACGGCCACGGCCAGGCTCAGGCCCGCCATCAATCCTGCCGCCAGCAGCGTGATACCAATCAAGTGCAGGTGTGAAAGCCAACACAATAACCAAGTCACAGCGTGGTCGTTGCTGGCCGCCGCATCCAGCCAACCCGTTGGTGGCGAACCGGCGTAGTCCAGTGCGAGCGGCTGTCGATGGCGCGTCATGATCAGTCGCCATCGCAAAGCGACCGTCACAAGCTGCGCAAAGATTCCGGCCAAAAAGAACGTGGTGGCGTTCCAGTCGGGCCCCGCCCAGGTGATCGCCATCAGCCAGCCGATGCCGGTGCAGGCTGCCCAGGTAGCGGCAAAAGGCCAATTCAAGCGGCCGGTAGCGGTTGACATACTGTGCAATCTTGCCTTGGTGTCGTTACAATGCCAAATCCAAATTTCGCGGACCCTCGATTCCCTGTGGTCCGTCTTTCCAGTCATTGGTCATCGATTAGAGAACTTAGCGTTCGAGAATTCAACATGGCACAGTCCGCACAGCGAGATCCGTTTGGCGCCCGAAGCACGTTTAGCAGCCCGGCTGGCACGGTCGGTTACTACAACCTAAACCGTCTCGAACAGATGGGCATCGCTCCCGTTTCTCGTTTGCCGTTTTCCATCCGCGTCTTGCTCGAAGCCGCGCTGCGAAACTGCGATGGCTATATCGTAACGACTGACGACGTCGAGAAGTTGGCCAAATGGGATGCGGCCAAGCCGGCTGAAGTGGAAATCCCTTTCATGCCAGCCCGCGTTGTCCTGCAGGACTTTACCGGAGTTCCAGCCATCGTCGACCTGGCTGCCATGCGCGTCGGTATGCAGTCGCTGGGCGGTAATCCTCGCAAAATCAATCCACTGATTCCGGTCGATCTGGTCATCGATCACTCGGTGCAAGTCGATTTCTTCGGTGCAGCTGATTCATTGCAACGCAACGTCGATGTCGAGTTCGAACGCAATAAAGAACGCTACGAGTTCCTGCGTTGGGGTCAACAAGCCTTCGATAACTTCCGCGTTGTGCCACCAAACACCGGCATCGTACACCAAGTGAATCTGGAGTACCTCGCGCAGAGCGTTTTCGTGCGCAAAGATCACGCCGGCGATGTCGCCTTGCCCGATTCCTTGGTGGGCACTGACAGTCACACGACCATGATCAACGGGTTAGGTGTATTGGGCTGGGGCGTTGGCGGTATCGAAGCCGAAGCGGCCATGTTGGGTCAGCCACTGTACATGTTGCTGCCTGAAGTAGTTGGTATGGAACTGAGCGGCAAGTTGCCGGCTGGTGCCACGGCCACGGACTTGGTGCTAAAGGTCACCGAGATCCTGCGCAAAGAAGGTGTGGTTGGTAAGTTTGTTGAATTCTTTGGCCCTGGTGTAGGTGTGATGTCGCTGGCCGATCGCGCGACCATCGCGAATATGGCCCCTGAATATGGCGCGACCATGGGTTACTTCCCGGTCGATGCTGAGACGCTGAAGTATTTGCGTCGTACGGGTCGCAGTGAATCGCTGGTTGGCCTGGTCGAAGCCTACTCGCGAGCCCAAGGCCTGTTCCGCACCGATGAAGGTCCAGCGCTGAACTATACGAAAGTCCTCAAGCTCGACTTGGGCTCGGTCGAACCAGCTTTGGCCGGTCCCAAGCGTCCGCAAGACCGCGTGGTACTATCGACGGTCAAACAATCTTTTGCCCAGTCGCTGACAGCACCAGTCGCCAGCCGCGGCTTTGGTTTAACCAACGATCAACTGGGCGCTGTGGGCACGGTCAAAGACAACGGGCACACGACCGATATCGGTCATGGTGCCGTGGTCATTGCCGCCATCACCAGCTGCACCAACACCTCGAACCCATCGGTAATGCTCGGTGCCGGTCTGCTAGCCAAGCGGGCAGTGGCCAAAGGTTTGAAGGTCAAACCGTTTGTGAAAACATCGCTGGCCCCTGGCTCGCGCGTGGTCACCGATTACTTGACACATGCCGGCGTTATTGAGCCGCTGGCCCAGCTCGGCTTCTACGTGGTCGGTTACGGTTGCACGACTTGCATTGGCAACAGTGGACCATTGCCCGAACCAGTATCGGAAGCCATTCGCAGTGGCAACCTGGTCGCAGCAGCGGTGCTCAGCGGCAATCGCAACTTCGAAGGTCGCGTTAATCCGCTGACCCGTGCCAACTACCTGGCCAGTCCACCGCTGGTCGTGGCCTACGCATTGGCCGGTACGATGGATATCGACTTCGAGAAGGAACCGATCGGTCACGACACCGCGGGCAAAGAAGTATTCCTGAAAGACATTTGGCCAACGGCCGAGGAGATCCATCAAGCGATCGAATCATCCGTACTGCCGGAGATGTTCAAGAAGCAGTACGAAAGCGCCTTCACGGCCAATGAGCGTTGGAATGCGATCGAAACGACCAAGGGTGACCTGTACAAGTGGGATCCCTCGAGCACCTACATTCAACTGCCTCCGTTCCTGGAAGGCATTACCAGTACCGCTGCTGCGGTGACATCGATTACCAATGCGCGCTGCCTGGCTGTGTTTGGTGACTCGGTAACAACCGACCACATCTCACCGGCCGGTTCGATCGCCAAGGCATCACCTGCTGGCAAATACTTGATTGAGAACGGCGTCGATCCAGTCGATTTCAATAGCTACGGAGCTCGTCGCGGTAACGACCGCGTGATGGTGCGTGGTACTTTTGCCAACATTCGCATCCGCAACGAAATGACACCGGAGATCGAAGGTGGCGTGACGAAGCATTTGCCAAGCGGCAATGTGATGAGCATCTATGACGCAGCCATGTTGTATCGCAACGATCATGTTCCACTGGTTGTACTGGCAGGTGCCGAATACGGTACCGGCAGCAGCCGCGACTGGGCGGCCAAAGGCACGATTCTGCTAGGCATTCGCGCTGTGATCGCCGTTAGTTACGAACGCATCCACCGCAGTAACCTGGTCGGTATGGGCGTACTGCCGTTGCAGTTCCTGGCTGGTCAATCACATCGCACGTTGGGCTTAACCGGCGAAGAAACATTCTCCATCGGCGCACCAGGCGAAGAGCTCAAGCCGCGTGGAGAAGTAACCGTTACGGCAGTTGGTCCAAGCGGCAAAGAAACGAAGTTCAAAGCGATGGTCCGCATCGACACACCTGTGGAACTGGACTACTACAAAGGCGGCGGTATTCTGCCCTGTGTGCTCCGCAAGCTGGCGGAATAACTGACAAAAAATTTACTGACAAAATATTCTGTCAATAATTTTTTTGTCAGAGCAGTATTAGTAAGGATACTGACATGAAACGCATCATGCTGCTGCTCGCGCTAGGCATTTTATGCGGTTCGGTTCTGGCGTGGTGGCTGCTTCAGCCAGCGCCAGGCCCTGGAGCGACCGGCAAGGACTCGCCAATATCTCCCAAGCTGCTCGCTCGAGCTGTGGAAGTAGTAGCCATCGCCGAAAACGGCAAGGACTATCGCGAGGCCATCGACGGATGGACAGAACTTCTAGCCGCACAGCCCAACGATCGCGACCTACTGCTCAATCAAGCCGTAACCGTGCTGAAGTGGATCAGCGATACCAATGCATTGCTGGGCAGCGGATCAATCAAAGATCCAGCGACTATTGCACTGTACGAGAAACAATTAGCCGAAGCCAATACCGAAGCCGATCGAGTGCTTCAGTCGCTAACCCAATTGCCCAGCCGTAAAGAGGATCAGGACAACACGCGTTTGCTGGTGGAATGCGAATTGCTGATCACGCGCTCGCGCGTGGTACCTGAAGAAGAAGGCGTTCAACTGCGCAAGCAGGCCGCGGAAAAGTTAATCGCGGCTTTGAGTAAACGCAGTGATCAGCCGCTGTTGGCAGCCAAACTGCTCAAGCTGAGCGAAGAATTGCAAATTGATTGGCCCGAGGTCGTCGCGCCTGCTACCGAAGCTGCTTATCAAGCTTGGAAGGCACAGCCGCGCAACTTGCTCTTGCTCATTCGCGCTGGCCAAGGTTTGCTGGACGCCAAAGACAAACGTCTGCTAGAAGTTGTCGAGGCATCGATCGACATTGCCAAACCGCTGATGTCCATGATCAAAGAAAGCGACTTGCGCATCGCCCAACCCGAAGCGGTGCTCGATGCCACGCGCAAAGCCGTCGAGAGCGGCGACTGGAGCAAACCGCCGCGCGTGCGGCCTTGGTTCAACATCTTGGCAGGTACCACCGCATTTGTGGCCGATGGTCGTTTGCTCAATCCCGATATCATGGCCTTGCTGAACACTTCGTTCCTGGAACGCTGGCGCACTCGTGTCGATGATCCAGCGGAATTGAATACGACAATCAGCAAATGCGATATCAAGAGTGAACCGCTGCCGGATGCGATAGTACTCAGTGACGCTGAATCGTCGCCACTCATTGCCTGGTACGACTACGATGTCGATCGCGACTTTGATCTGTTGGCCATACATGGCACCAGACTGCGTATAACGCCTCGCGATAATCAACCTAAAGAACTGCTGGATCTTGAATTGCCCTTTGCACCGAGCGGCTTTTTGATCGCTGATCTATGGACTGTCGATAATCCTCAGCGTCCGCAGATCCAAAGCTGTCAACAGTGCAGGCGACGCAGCCAGTGAAGGCAACAGCCACGATACGATTCAAGAGATCGTATTGTGGGACGATAGTCGCGTGGTTATTGTTTCACCCGACGTCGTAAATTCGCAATTGAATTTAATCAGCGACGTTGAGGGTCTGAGTGGATTGGCAGAAGTTCAGCGCATGATCGTTGCTGAGTTGGATGGCGACGGCGACTTGGACCTGATCGTCAGTACCGCTCAAGGTCTGCGCGTCATTCAAAACAACGGCAATCGAACATTCCAAGATATAACCCAGTACACAGCATTGCCACCGGCCGGTTGGATGCCGACCAGCATGGTAGCTTGTGACTTCGATCGCGACCTCGATCTCGATGTTGTTTGTTCGTCCACCACAGCGCCTTACCTGGCGCTGATGGAAAACATATTGCATAGTCAACTACGATTTCGACCGCTCAACGATAGTCATTGGGCGGGCAAAACCGAGCCGGGGTCGTTGGCTGTCTTGGAACTGGATGGCAATGCTTCGTGGGACGTGGCTCTAGTCGGCGACAAGTCGGTGGATGTAGTGCTGACGCGCACTACGGGACCAGGTCAATTGACGCCCACGCTTCGTCAGAGTTCGCCATTAACGGGAACCAGTGCTGCTGCCGAGCGATTGAAGATTGGCGACTTGAATCTGGATGGTCACATCGATGTTTGCCTGGCAGGTCCGCGCGGCGTACGTGTGTACTGGAATGATGGCCAGCGGCTGAGTGAAAAGGCCGAAACGATTTTTGATCAGCCATCCAGCGGTCTGGACATCCAAGATGTCGACGGCGATGGCCGCTTGGAACTTTTAACAACTGTAAAGGGCATCGCGCATCAGTTGAAGGCTGTGCCTGAAGGCGAAGTGCACTACCTGGATGTACGCGTGCGTGGGATCAACGATAACGTCGGCGGACGCATCAATCACTTTGCTATCGGCTCCACACTGGAGTTATGGGCGGGCGGGATATATCAAGCGCGCGTCGTAGATTCGCCGCTAACGCACTTTGGTTATCAGGTCGCCCTGCCGGGCAGCCTGCGTGTGATCTTCAACAATGGGTTGACTCAACACGTATTGCTTCCGCCGCCCGATTCTCTGGTGCAAGAGCGCCAAGAATTGAAGGGATCCTGTCCCTTCTTGTATGGATGGGATGGCGAGCGGTTCCAGATGATCACTGACTTGCTCTGGAACGCACCGCTTGGATTGCAAGTGGCGCGCGGACAGCCGTTGCCGGACCGGCGTTGGGAGAACTTACTGTTGCCTGGCAAATTGGTAGTGCCTGGTTCCGATTCGATCCAACTGCGTGTGACGGAAGAGTTGTGGGAAGTCGCTTACTTCGATCATATGCAACTGACGGCCATCGATCATCCCAGTGAGGTCGAAGTGTGGACGAACGAGAAGGTTGGACCGCCCTCGATCGCCCAGCATCGTTTGTTCACAGCCAGCCAGCCGGTGTGGCCCACGGCGGCTCGCGATGGTTATGATCGCGACGTGCTGGCGCAGCTTCGCCAGCGCGACGGTCAGTACGTGCAAGCCTTTCAACGTCAGATATGCCAGGGTCTGTGCGAGCCACACTGGATCGAGTTAACTTTTGATCCCGCCGAGCTCGGCCAGCGCAGCGATCTGCGGTTAGTATTGACTGGTTGGATGCATCCGACCGATACGTCATTGAACATTGGTATCTCGCAGAACGACCAGCGTCAATTGCCGGCACCGCCCTCGTTGTGGGCACCGGATGCCAAGGGACAGTTCGTATGCAAACAACCCTTCATGGGTTTTCCAGGTGGCAAACCTAAGACGATTGTCGTCGATTTAAAGGATGTCTTTGAAGGCAATGATACGCGAGTGCGCATTGAATCGAGTCAGCAGATCTATTGGGACCAGGCCTATTTGACTGTTGATGAACCTCCCGTACCGGTCATCGAGCAAGAGGTTGCGATAAAGTCAGCGGTATTGCGTTATAACGGCTTTAATCGCTTACTGCCGCGTCGATCGAACCAACCTCACTGGTACGAGTACGGTAACAGCTTTTCTCTTGGGCCCAAATGGCCGCCTTTGGAAGGCTTGTTCACACGCTACGGCGATGTGCTGCCACAGATGCAAGCGGACGATGACTATATGGTCGTCATGGCTTCGGGCGATGAAATGGTCCTCGAGTTCGAGATACCGAAGCGTCCGCTACCGGAGGGTTGGGTTCGCGATTATGTTTTGCACAGCGTTGGCTGGGACAAAGATGCCGATCTCAATACCCTGGAAGGCCAATCATCTTTGCCGTTACCGTTTGCCGGTATGCATTCTTACCCGCCCTCGCTAGAAGATGAAGAGCGGGCACAAGAAGTCTGGAAGCTGAATGCTGGCTCGCTTGTTCCAAGAGACATGTTTTCGAAGTTCAAGAGGCGAGGCGCCACGCGGCGAATGCCCAGTCATTGAGGCGTTGGTCTAACCAAAGATCAGCGCTTTGTTTCAACCGAAGCGCAAACACCCAAGCCGCAGGGCGCTAGCCCCGGTTTTCGAAGCATAAAGTGCTCAGCACCACTGACCTTGAGTCAGTGGATTCATGATTGGCGGGCTAGCGATCTAGCTAAACAATCAGCAAGCCACCGAGCGAGCTCGGTGGTGCAGCCACCACTGACCTTGAGTCAGTGGGTTCATGATGGGTGGACCTTGAGTCAGTGGGTTCATGATTGATGAGCTAGCCATCTAAGCCAAACAATCAGCAAGCCACCGAGCAAGCTCGGTGGTGCAACCACCACTGACCTTGAGTCAGTGGGTTCATGCTTGGTGGGCTAGCCATCTAGCCAAACAATCAGCAAGCCACCGAGCAAGCTCGGTGGTGCAACCACCGCTGACCTTGAGTCAGTGGGTTCATGATTGCTGGGCTAGCCATCTAGCTAGCCCCTGCGGCTTGGATACCCGCTTGGAAAACGGTCGACGGTTGAGGCGACATGCGATAGAATAGAGACGTCGCGTTGCCATAGAAGTTGATTAAACATCTCCTTCCTCATTGCTTGTCAAATGAACTGCGAGACCTGTTCTCATGCGATTTGATCTCGAGCACTTACAAAGCAACATCCTGCGACTGTTGGCTATGGTCTTCACCGCGATTTCTATAAGTTTGGGACAACCGCTGGCTGCGCAAACCAAATCCGATTTTGCTCGAATTGTTGAGTATGGGAATGTTTTCAAAGAGTTGAATGAAGATTGGACTAAACAACTGGCAATTGTCAAAACTACGTTTGACGACTGGGGCAAGTTAAGAGAGCGGTTGAACGCCTCTATCGCAGACAGACAATCGATCAATTCGCTGGCCGGTCAGCAATTCAGACGTCAAATCAGCCAATATATCGAAGTGGAAACATTGAAACCTGTGATTGGAGGAATCCTCACCAATGCGAATTTGCGAGGATCAATTCTACGGGATCGGTTGTCTAGCGAAGTTATCTCCATGCAAGCAAACGCCCTGGCATCCATTCAAAACATCGAACAACAGCTGCTGCAGCTTGGAGTTGCTGAACGTGCAACAGCCGAACTGCAATTCAAACTGCTGAAACAAATGATCGAGAATCAGCAGTTGTTGCTAAAGGCAGTGGAAGATCACAATCTCTTCGTCGTAAGGTTTCTGGAGCAAAGCGATCTCATTGGTACTCGCTGCGAACTGGAAAACAGAGCTGTCTTGCACGCGCTGGCCCAAGCCGACGCTGAAAACGTTGGGGCAAGGCTGGCCGCCAGCGTTGCCTTGCTTCGCCTGAAAAAATCGGACCCAGCCCTCGACATGCTTGAAGCACTCGATGATACTCCGCCCGTCATTCAGCAGATTTGTTGCAGCATTCGAGCCGAAGTACTGGCCTGTCAGAACGAGCCGGAAGCCGCCAAAAAAGAACTGGCTAAAAGCAATAAATCAACGATCGCTGGTGTCATCTTACTGCGAGCGCGTACGTTCGACATACTTGGGGACTCCAAAAACGCGTGCCGCGAATGGGAAAAGCTGAAGGACGATGAAAATTTCGCATCGATCGCTCCGGTGTGCATGGCCCTTAGCCGGATGTCGCACACAAACTCTCCGCCGCAATTGGCCAAATGCCTTCAGGATTGCGAAGTAGCAGACGAACTTACTGGCCAGCAAAACTGGCTATGCAAGGCGGCTCTGGCTTTAGCCCTACATGCCAATCAGAAACCAACAGAAGCCCTGGCGGCCATCGCCGAAGCGAGTAAACTCGCTCTCGGCGACAAAAAACAACTCTGCGAAAACCTAATGGAGCAGATAAAGGCCGGCCAAAATGTTGCATGGCAGTGGTAGCCGAGTATGGTTTAATCACGGAATCAATGACATAGTAATCGATACCTAGGGCTGTTTTGTTTAGCCCGTGGCCGCAGGCTAGGCAGCCGGAGGAGCTCACTTCAAACTACCGACAGACTTCAATACACCTGTTTGCCGAAAGCATGTGACGTAGCCACCGTTGCCAAGCAGTCGAGTGCATGCATTCTTAATTCCACCATCGGGCACGTGGCTACATCCGCCGGCTGAAGGCATAACCGGTTAGCGGGTTCGCCTAGCCTTCGGCCACGGGCTAAACAAAACAGCCCTGCGTCGGCACAGAGCCGGCGGTGAGCTTTATGTTTGACACAAACGGTTAATAGCCGGGGATCTTGCGGCCGGTTGGAATGGGATCGACGTTATCGAAACTGAGAACGCGATCGGGGCCCACGAAGTAGGTGTGATAGCCCTCCACGATCAAGTTATGTGTCGGCAATGCCTCGGGCTCCGTCTCAATCGTTATGATTTTCGTGGCACTCTTGGCGTTATGCAGTAACATACCAGCCTCGAGCTGACTACTCATCATCCAGCCTTTGCCAGAGACCCACCAGCGATGCCCACCGGTTGCGCGGATATCGCCTGATTCTGTGCCGATGCGATAGATCTGTTCAGGTTCGCGCAAGGTTTTGCGGACTACAGGTTTGAGGTCTAATCGGCCCGATTCAATATCTTGCGACAAGACGAGATCGCCAACTTGGATGTTCTCGATTTCAACCAGACCTGTCGATGTCTGCACAGGGGTGCCGGCTACCAGGCAAGACATCTGGTAAGTGTAAGCTAACTTCGTTTGGGTGAGTGTCAATGATGCCTGGTCGACTTGCTCGTAACGTTTGCGATTGTACGGTTTGTCGGCCAGCGAGCGGGCGTTGTATCGTCGCCACCAGTCCCACCATGCCTGTGGTGTACTCTCTAACTTTTCCCCTGTGGCTTCAGTGAGCACAGCATAAATGCGTTTGCTGAGCGTTTCGTTGCGCGAGTTGGCTTCCGCAATGGCCCGATCGAGCATCGCCTGATCTTCGTAAGCTGACTTGGCGGCTGCAACCTCATCGACGTTGGTGTCGGCCTGCGAGTTTATCTTTGGAGAAACGGTAGTCGCTACCTTGTGAGACCAAACACGCCGCATTACCGAAAAGAAGGTAACCACGTTTTGTTGTTCTTGTATAGGGTTGTTAACACGCACCGTGCGTTCGAGTTCCAAGAGCTGTCGTTCTTTGTCTGTCGTTCGAAACATGGCTCGTGAAATAACCATTTCACCCAGATCATTCACGCCGTATTTGACTTTGGTTTCGATAGGCGTGGCCAGAAGGCTCAATAGCTCTGGTACATAGAATTCACGAGGATAGTTCTGCAACTTGCTGGCTGCCAACGTTGCGCGAACGCCTGGTTCAGACAATGCTATGCGAGACAAAGCCAGGCAGGCTGGCACAGTACGATGATTGGCAATGGATTGAATCCATGGTGATGCTGTAGCATCGCCAGCTTGCATGGCCATTTGTTCGAAAGCCGGCACCGCCCGCTCGTCATCGATCTCTTTCAAACGTTTGAGCGCCTTGGCCTTGTCATTTGCATCCTTCGAAAGATTGCGTGCAATACTGACGCATGTCGGCAGATAGTCGCGTAAACTTTTCAGGTAATCCTCAGAGATCCGGTCCGCCTTGGCCAATTGATCGGGTGTGAACCAACTGCCATTGATCCATTTGTGTTTCAAGTTACGACGAGCTTCCCAGTCGTTGGGGTCGGTATCAAGGATCGCCGTCCAGTGCGCGAACGCCTGCGCATCAAGACCGTGTTGATGGCACCACTGCGCCAGCTTGCGGTGCCCGTCCGCATCTTGTCGCGCAGCGGCCCGGCGTTCCGCATATTCCTTCAACGCGGCCGTCCCAGATTCACCAGAGAGCGACTCTATTGGCAACCAGTTTCCATTTCGCTGCACCATGCCGGCTTGCCATCGCGCAAAGTCTGTTAGATCTCTCGATTGAAGCAAGCTTGATCGATCGACCTTAATGCCACTGGATTCCTGCGATAGAAGCTGCTCGATGCTTGGCACCGAACTGCGGTTTTCATCCGCCGGCTCAGTCGCCGTGCTGCCATTCAACAAACCTGAGCTCAGTGCAATAGCCAACAACAATTGCGTTTTTTTGAAAGGTGCGTGCATCATATTACCGCCGTAGTTCAAGAAACCTTGCGCCCAACTCTGACAAAAATGCATCACGAAGATTATCAATAGCCAGGTACTTTACGAAGTGTCGGTATCCGCGACACCCATGTAGCCAATTAATACAAACTGTGCAATTTTGCGCAGCATTATTGCACACCCTCTAGAAGCCAGATTTCAGAAGGGGCAGGAAAACAAGAACCATCGTAGACATCAAAGCTTTGGTACACTATGTGGTAATCTCGCCGCAATTTGAATGACGTGTCAAGCGAACTTCCACTTTCAAGTCATTCCTAATGACATCTATCTCCAGCTCTCCACTATCCTGGCCAGCGTTAATGCAGTTCGTGTGCCTATGGTCTGCTGGCGCGATGCTGCTTCCGTCGCTTTACTTACCGGCGCAGTCACCAGGCTCTCTCTTCAAGCGTGTGCATGAGTACGGAGAAGAGTTCGTGTCGCTGCATCGGCAAGTTTTGGTAAACCGGGAAAAATTTGGAGACTTCTCGCCGAACTCCACAGTCAACGATTCGAATTAGTTCTCCCTACGATTTCCTCGGCTCCTCTGCGATCTCTGCGTTTCAAAAGCATCGGCAAGCAGTCCAACGGTGGAGTTCAGCGAGAAGTGTCAAAATTTGTAAAACTGGATAAGCCCCGGAGTTAAAGGCCTATCTTGCCGTCGGCGAGAAATGTTTTTGTCTCGTAATTTTTTGTCAGGTTACGCCATGCGCTTCGAGAACCGGGGCTAGTGCCCGGCGGCTTAGTTTGTGGCGGGTTAAACAAAACTGCTGACTCGGTTAAAATGTGCTCCGTCCCGAAGGCTTTCGCTGGATTTTAGAGGAGCAACATGTCGCACGGATCCGAACCTCGCGTTGTTACTGGTACCACTCGGCCCAATTTTCCCAAGCGAGCTATCGTTACTGCGGGCATGCCCTACGGCAACAAAGACCTGCACTTCGGACATGTTGGCGGCGTGTTCATTCATGCGGATGCTTACGCACGTTTTCTCCGCGATCGTATCGGCGCCGATAATGTCATCTTCGTTTCAGGCACCGACTGCTTCGGCTCACCAATCGTAGCCGACTTTGCCGACAAAGTTGCCAAGGGCGGAAGCCTCCGGTACGCTGGTCGACTTCGTCCAGACCAATCACGAGCGACAAAAAGAAACGCTGAACTCGTACGCTATTTCGCTGAGCACCTTCGCGGCCTCGGCGCTCGAACCGTATCACGCCATCCATCGCGACTTGGGGCCGAGATTCTCGAAACGCTGCATGCCAATGGCTGGCTCGAGAAACTGACGACGTCGCAATTCTACGATGCCAAGAAAGGCACGTTCCTCAACGGTCGACAAGTTCAAGGTCGCTGCCCAATCGAAGGTTGTCAAAGCGAAAAAGGGTATGCCGACGAATGCTCGCTGGGCCATCAATACGAACCCAGCGAACTGATCAACCCGGTCAGTACGCTCACCGGTGACAAGCCCGAGATGCGCGATGTGACCAACTGGTATCTATCCGTCGAGCCGTTTCGCGATGCGCTTTCACAGTGGCTTGGCCGTTTGACTGAACAAAAAGCCTGGCGCGAATTTGCTATTCGCGAAGTCGTCGAGTACTTCGGCTTGCCCGCGCTCTACATCAAACGCGACGATCTCGAACAAGTCGACGAAACGGAAGTGCTCGGCAAACTGCCGCCCTTCGAGCGCGAGCCGAGCAAGAGCAAGTCCGACAAGTTTATCTTCAAGTCGTTGGCCGATCGCGATAAAGCCAAGATCGAATTGGGCAAAGCCAACGTGCGCTATCGCGCTGGCCGTACGCTCGTACCGTTTCGTTTGACAGGCAATCTCGATTGGGGCCTGGCGGCACCAGAGATTGAAGGCCTGAAGGACCTCACTTTTTGGGTCTGGCCTGAATCGTTGTGGGCACCGATCTCGTTTACCGCTGCCGTGCTGGCCAGTCGTGGCCAACCACAGACTGACTGGAAACAGTGGTGGTGCAGCAAAGATGCGCAAGTCAATCAATTCATCGGTGAAGATAACTTGTTCTTCTATGGCCTGGCCGAGATGGCCATGTTCTTAGGGATGCAAGGCAAGCAGGTGGCATCCGATCCGCCTGAAGGTCAACTGCAATTGCCGAAGATCATCGCCAACCATCACTTGCTATTCTTGGACAAGAAAGCCAGTAGCAGTGGCCAGGTGAAACCGCCCAGCGCGCGTAAATTGCTCGACTGGTACACCTCGGATCAAATTCGCATGCACTTCTTGAGCCTGGGACTGGGACTAAAACATGTCAGCTTCCGGCCCAAGCCGTTGGACCCCAAAGCCACGGCAGGTAGCCCGGATCCTGTGCTCAAGGACGGCAACATCTTGAGCAACTCGCTCAACAAAGCTGTGCGTTCATGCTTTTACACAGTGCAGAAGTTCTGCGACTCGCAGTTGCCCAGCGGCTCGGTTAGCGAAGACATTATCGAAGCCTCAGAGAAACTTATTCTTTCGTTCGAACGATTGTTTGAGCAACAAGAGTTTCACAGCGCCATTGAAGAGGTCGGCGGTTACATTCGCGACATCAATAAACTGTGGACTGAACAGAAGCCGTATGCCGAAGATTGTCCGACCGCACAACGCCATCAAGCCTTGATCGATGCCTTTCACATGGTGCGAGTTGCCATTACGCTCTTGCATCCGGTAGCCCCCACGGGCACCGAGAAAGTGCGCGAGCAACTCGGTATCGGCGCAGAGCTATGGGATTGGTCTCGCATCTTCGCGCCGCTCGATCAAATGCTGCCCCCTGGTCATCGCTTTGCACATCTGCCTGAACGCAGCGACTTCTTCGATAAAACCGAGTATCAACTCAGCTCCGTAAAAGAGAACTGACAAAAAGTTACGGACGAAAATTAAGAAGAGCTTTTCTTCAGGCGGAGGTGAGGGCGTTGACGGTCCAATCGTCCATCCAGCGCTGAGTGTTGCCGCGCGGGCCGAGCGCTATATAGCCTAGGTGACCGCCGAAGCGGGTGATTTCCAGCTTGATGCTGGGACTGAAGGTCAGGTTATCGAAGGCGCGGATGGGGATGATAGGATCGTGCTTGTCGAGCAGGATGCGCGTGGGCACGTTGATCTTGGCCAGCCAGTTCTTCGAACTCGACCGGGCGTAGTATTCATCGGTACTTGCAAAGCCGGCTAGCGGCGCCGTGTACCAGTGATCGAAGTGCCGAATCGTGCGCAGGGCGCTCGAGGGCTGAATCGCCCGCCAGGGTTCCCAGCGCGCCGCTCGGGCTGCCACCTGGCGTCCCAACATCTTCAAGTAGTAACGGGTATAGACCATGCGTGACAAGCGTTCCATATTGTCACAACAGCCATGCAAGTCGGCTGGCGGAGCGACAGCGATGGCTTGATCGATCCGCTGCGGATCGACATCGTAATCGAGCTGACCTTCGGCGAGTTCGCCTAGCATTTTTAGTAGGATGTTGCCACCGAGGGAATAAGCGGCGACAGCGATGGTTGATTTGTCAAAGCGTTGCTGAGCGGCAGCGATGACTGCGGCCAGGTCTGAGCTTGCACCCGCATGAGCCGGCTTGAAGGCATGTGGCAGTCCTGCACCACACCTCGCAGATCGACTCGCCACACGCGCAGACCGCTCTTGGATAATCGATGAGCGATACGGCGCATGTAGGGACTGCGATGATCGCCGCCCAGTCCATGCACAAGCACCGCCACTGGCGCGTCGTCGGGCAGCGCTGCGCTCAGCTCTTCATGCACCACCATCGACTCGCCATCTGTAAGGGAATCACATGTTGCGTTGCCGAGTAAGGCGGCATGCACCAGTTACCATCGCTCCATAAATCGTCTGCAAATGCCCGCTGCGCAACAACGGATGCGGCCTGAATGTGTGCATTGTGCATAAAAATTTTTTGTCATTCATTTTTTGTCAGAGCAACCGCTCAGGATACTTATCAAAGTGCTGAGCCAGCAGGGCTAAGAGGGGATCGATAGTTTTTTCTTGAATTTTTTTCTGGGGTGGCCAGTCGAACCAGCGATGCCCTAAGTGCTCTGTAGCGTTGATCCTTGGGCTTAGATTCAAGGAACCCCAAGAAGTAAGTCACCCGCTTATCGTAGGTACCGCGCTTCTTGCCGACGACCCTATACTCTGTAACGAAACGAAAGTCGGGATCGACTTGGATGCTGCTCGCAGCAATGCCGGTCTCCTCTTCCGTTTCGCGCAAAGCCGTTTGCATGATGTCCTCGCCTTCCTCAGCGTGACCTTTGGGCAGATCCCATCGATCGGCGTGTTGCATCAGCAGGAACTGAGGCCGCGGCTCGCGCACCATCAAAACGAAACCAGCTGCTTCCCATACTCCATCCAAAACTCAACTCCTTGCATTCAGCTTATGTCCTCCTATTTTTTGTCAGACAAAAATGAAGGACAAAAATTCAGGTGAAATCGCACGCATGAAAATTTACACGAAAACTGGCGACAATGGCACGACGGGACTTTTTGCAGGCCCCGAGTACCGAAGGACCATCCGCGCATAGCAGCTTATGGAAGTGTCGATGAACTCAACGCGTTGCTGGGCATTGTGGCATGCCATGCACAAACCGTGCACGACAAACAAGCCCCGGCAGTTGCAACAGCCGCTGGTGAGAACCCAATCCTTTCCAGCTTTCATTTAACAGAATTAATCTTGGCCATCGTTCAGCAATCGCAGCATGATCTGTTTGCCATCGGCGCCGAACTGGCTACGCCGCAGCCGTCACTGCATGGCACGCGCATGTTGGATCAGCACGATGTCGGGCGGCTGGAAGGCTGGATCGATCGGCTGGATGAACAGCTACCGGCGTTAACAAATTTTATAATCCCTGGCGGTTCGCTGCTGGCTGGTTGGCTGCACTGGGCGCGAACGGTGTGTCGTCGGGCTGAGCGCGAAGTTGTCCATTTGACGCACAGTGGCGATGTCGAAGACTGCGACACGATTATTGTGTATCTGAATCGCCTTAGCGATCTGCTGTTCGTGATGGCTCGAGCCGCCAACCACGCCCAAGCCATCCCTGATGTCCCTTGGCAGAAGAAATCGACCAAATAACCACCGGACAAAAATGCGGGACAGAATTTTTAGTCCTGCAATGTTTTGTCAGGCCATAGCCCTGGGATCAATCGACCAATTGCTCTACTTTCACAAGGCAGCTATCGATACTATAACGGTTGGTTGAGACTATTTCTGCGGCAACTCAGTCATTGTTCATTGGGATTAGGACGCGCCTGTGCCATTTGCTGAAATCGGACCGATCGCGGTCCATTTTCCTAAGCGTTGCGAGACCAACGATCAACTGCAAGCCGAGTTTCCGGAATGGGATATCCCAGAAATTGCCGAGAAAACGGGCATTCTCAGTCGCTATATCGCGGCTCCCGATGAAACTCCGGCCGATCTGGCCGTGCAAGCTTGCGAGAAGCTGTTTGCCCAGCACAACATCGATCGATCCACGATTGACTTTGTGCTGCTGTGCACACAGACGCCCGATTATGTGCTGCCAACCACAGCTTGTTTGCTGCAGACGAGATTGAATCTGCGCACAAGCTGCGGTGCCATCGACTTTAACTTGGGCTGTTCAGGCTATGTGTACGGATTGGCTTTGGCCGATGGCTTGATTCAGTCTGGTGCGGCGAAAAAAATTCTGTTGGTTACGGCTGAGACCTATACCAAGTACATCGATCGCGAAGATCGCAGTCTGCGCACGATATTCGGCGACGCCGCCGCTGCAACGCTAATCACCGCCGGCCCGACTCCGACGCTCGAAGCGTTTCAGTTTGGCACCGATGGCAGCGGTGCTGACACACTGCTCGTGGCGGACGGTGGAGCTCGACAGGAGCAAGATGCCATCAAGCCGCGGCATCGCAAGCGTTGGAAGAGCCGCCTGTATATGGATGGCCCGAGCTTGATGAGCTTTACCGTGGTCGCCATTCCTAAATTGATCGAAGACATTCTGGCCCAGATGCATCTTACGACCAGCGACGTCCAGCTATTCTTGCTACATCAAGCCACGCATAAGATGCTGGCTCAAATGCAGGCGAGACTCGGGGTCGACGATTCGCGTTTGCCCATCTCTTTGGCTCACTGTGGCAACACGGTTTCGTGTACGTTGCCGATTCTCATCGAGCAGATGCGCTCGCAAGGTCGCATTGCACCAGGCCGTCCCAATCTGCTGGTCGGCTTCGGCGTCGGTTGGTCTTGGGCCGGCTGCGTGTGGCGCGGTTAGTCAGGAACTTTCGCCGCGCCCCGGTTGCTCTGACAAAAATTCGGTGACAAATAAAACTGGATTCAATGTCCTCTTTATGTCTCGGGCTGGCAATAGAAAGCGGCAGACCTGATTTACAGCGGGAAACAAACCGTGGAAGCGCGTGAGCTGTTCGAAATATTGATGCGCGAGCATAGCCATTCATTGCTCGCCTACATCCGTTCCGCGGTGCGCGACCCAGGACTGGTGGATGATATCTGGCAGGAAACGATGATCGTGGCTTGGCGCAGACTGGATGATTTCGATCGCAGTCGACCGTTCGGGCCATGGTTGCGCGGCATCGCTGCTCGCACGGTTCTGGCCAAGCTGCGCAACCATCGGCAGTTCCTGCAAGTCGAAGACATGCAAGAGTTGGAGTACCTCAGCAGTCGCTTTGAACAAGTACACGCCTTGGTCGGTGATACGCTGGATGAAAAACTAGCTGCGCTACGCGATTGCGTCAGCCATCTCAGCGAAGATGATCGCCGATGTATCGAGGGGCGTTACCAAGACAACCTTATGCCAGCCCAGCTGAGCGAGAAGCTGAGCCTGCAACTGGAAACCGTCAAGAAGCGATTGCAGCGCGCCAAGCAGCGTTTGCAATCCTGTATCGAACGCAAACTCGCGCCCGCGCCTTAGCCGCTGGGCGCGGGCACCACTGACCTTGCGTCAGTGGGTTCATGACTGGTCAGCTAGCCCCGTCTAGCTAACCAATCAGCGAGCCATCGAGGCAAGCTCGAAGGTGATAGCCCACCACTGACCTTGCGACGGAATATTTTTATGAACCCAGATCGCCAACGACAACTCGACCAGCAGTGGCTTGATTCGCTGCTCACCGCGGCTTACCAGGCCGATGAGCGCAGCGAAGAGCGTATCGGGCATGTCATGCAAAAGCTGGATAGCCCGATTCTGGTAGAGCGTACGCGATCGCGTTGGTTCAGCTTGCAGAATCTCTCGGCTTTGGCCATCGCAGCTTCGCTGCTCGTGCTGGCCACGTTCGTGATCGACAACAGCCAGCAACGCGCTTACGCAACGGTGACTCGTAGCGCCCAAGCCGCGCCGAAGACTCGCATGTATCGCCTGCACATGCTGGCTCAGCGTCCCGTTGGCCCGCGCGAGTTAACGGCTGAACTCTACATCGACCCAGAGAATCGTTTCGTATTGAAACATCCAGGCATGTTCGGATTCGGCACGGCTTGGATTGGCGGTGACGCTCAGCAGCGCTGGATAGCGCCACCGCGCGGCCCAGTGATTGTCGGCGGGGAAGAGATCGTCGGCCGCTGGCTGAGCGGCCAGGATATCGTGAGCCCTTACTTGCACTTGAGTACGATTCTCGAGCGCATGGGCAGTGGCTATGCCCTGACCATGTTGCCCAAAGCCACGCTTGACGGTCCCAACGGCTCAAGCATCGAATGCACGCATGTTCGCGGCGACATTCGTCAACAGCGAGTATGGTTGCCACGCATGATTGAACTGTGGGCCGATGTCGATACCGGCATGGCCCAAAAGGTCATCATCCACTGGCCGCCATCGCCCAATCGTCGCGGCCCGGTCCGCTGGACCATCGAATTGATCGACACCCCCACCAGCTTGCCCGACGATTGGTTCGACATAGCCGGCCACGCCCCCGGCCGTCCCATCGTAAGAGCAAAAACAGATCGCGAAGTCGAACAGAATGTGGATGCGAGTAGGCAGTAGGCAGTAGGCAGTAGGAGTTAGGAGTAAAGGTAAGCAGTTAGCAGTTAGCAGTTAGCGGTAAGCAGTAAGCGGTAGGAAGTAAGAGGCAGCGTAATGTTGGGGTCTCCCCCTCTCCCCTGTGTACTCACAGGGGAGAGGGGGAGTCACTTTTTTGAACTTAACATCAACTTTCATCAAATCGAATCCCATGTTTAATAAAGCCTCCATTTGCGCAACCTTGTTTGCTCTGCTCGCCTTAACCGGCAATGGCACAGCAGCAGATGTCACTTATGCCAACTCGATCGCGCGGATTCTGTTCGACAAGTGCGCGAGCTGCCATCGGCCTGGCCAATCGGGGCCATTCTCACTGCTGACTTTCGATGATGCACAGCAACATGCGGCAACCATCGCCAGCGTCATTGAATCCGACTATATGCCGCCATGGAAAGCGGTTCACGCTGGGATCGACTTCGCAGGTGATCGACGCTTGAGCCCAGCCCAGAAAGCCGACATCAAGGCTTGGGTGGCGGCAGGATGCCCACAGGGCAACGCTGCGGACGTGCCGCCAGCTCCACAGTTCCCTAGCGATTGGGCATTGGGCAAACCCGACCTGGTCGTCAAGCTGGATCAACCATTCAAAGTTCCAGCCAGCGGGCCCGACGTTTATCGATCGTTTGTCTTTCCAGTCAACCTGCCACAGGATAAATGGATCAAAGCCATGGAGCTGCGTCCTACTGCCCGCGGCGCAGTTCATCACGCTCTGTTCTTTGTCGATGATGGTGGCAACCTGAAACGACCACGCGATCGCGATGGCCAACCGGGCTTTCGCGGCATGAGTTTCTTGGGCAGCAATCCGGCTGACATTCTCGAGAAAGCCCCCGATCGTATGTCGGGAGGTTTGGGTGGTTATGTGCCGGGCGCTACCCCCAATAAACTGCCTGGTGACCTGGCGCGTTTCTTGCCTGCACATAGCAACATCATCATGCAAACCCATTTTCATCCGACCGGTAAACCAGAAACCGAACAAGGCGAACTGGGCATTTACTTCACGGATGTTGTGCCTCAGCATCGCCTGCAAGCGGTACAGCTGCCTGCAGTGTTCGGTGCTGGTGCCGGTATCAACGTGCCCGCTGGTGAAAAGAACTATCGTGTGGTCGATCAGTACACGCTGCCGATCGATGTGCTGGCACATGAAGTCGGAGGCCATGCACATTACATCTGCCGCGAAATGGAAATGGTTGCCAAGCTACCCGACGGCCGTCAGATGACTTTGCTGCGCATTGCGGATTGGGATCTCGACTGGCAAGACCAATACACGTTCGCCCAGCCAATCTCCCTGCCCAAGGGCACCGAACTGACCACGACGATTGTCTACGACAACTCGGCCGATAATCCCGAGAACCCATATTCACCACCGCGACCAATCACATGGGGACGCGAATCCAATGACGAAATGGGAGCGGTGACCTTGACCGTTACCGCCGTTGACGAAGCCCAATTGCCCAAGTTGAAAGGCGACATGCGCGATCGCTCCCGCGAAGCTATCCGCAATCGAGTACGCAACCAATCGGGACTATTGAACTCAGTCGGTGGACTGGGACGCTTAGGCTTACGAGGCGATGGCGAAGGAGCCGGCGGTCAACTCCTGTTCCGCATGTTCGATCGCAATAAAGATAACCTATTGCAAGAAGAGGAACTGCCCGAACGAAGCCGCGATCGGTTGCTGGAGTTTATCGATCGCGATCGCAATGGTGAGATTGATAAAACTGAACTGGAAGAAGGTTTGAAGATGTTGCGAAGAATAAGCGAAAGTAAATGACAGGTAAGAAAATTTGGTTCTTCCGCCGAATCTGTGGGTAACGTTGGAGTGTTTTGATCGTTTGAACGGGAAGAGGAAGAGTCGGACTAAAGACAGTGTTTATTAACTGGGGCTCTGCCCCAGACCCCGAGATTTATCGCATTGGGCCAAATGGATCGAGTGGCATGCAAGTGCTTGAGAACAGCGGAGATTTAGGGAGAGGCTACTAACTGAAGAACAGCTAGTAGCACTCGATCCACTTGGCATCGATCGCGGCGCTCGAGTTGCTTCTCAGCAGAGCTCTATCCTCCGCGCGATAGCCTTAAGCGTATGGAGCGTTGATCTGTTGAGCAAGGGGAGAAGAGCATTCTGGACGATTCTGTAAACTGTTGTTTGCTAAAGACACACTTTGCAGAGGACATCCAGAATGCAGTTGAAAACTATCCTCAATTACGTGGAAAAACACAAGGGCTTCGTCTACGAAAAAACGTCGCTAGTGGAAGGTGACTCACCGCGAATCGAAGTTATCGTGAAGCCGCGTTCTAACTCCAAGCCAGTCTGCGATGGGTGCGGTAAGCCTGGCGGAATCTATGACACTCAGCCGCAACGAGAGTTTTCGTTCGTGCCGCTGTGGAACATCGCTGTGTTTTTGCTCTATGCGCCCAGACGCGTCAACTGTCGGCACTGCAAGCGCGTTGTCATCGAGCGAATGCCGTGGGCTGAGGGCAAGTGCCGCATGACCAACACTTACAAACTGTTCCTGGCCAACTGGGCCAAGCGCCTCAGTTGGAAGGAAACTGCCGAAATTTTCAGCACAAGCTGGTCCAGCGTGTATCGATCCGTTAAGTGGTGTGTTTGCTGGGGACTGGTTCATCGAACGCTGACCAATATCGAATCGATTGGCGTGGACGAGATTCAATATCGCCGAGGTCACACCTATTTGACGCTGGTCTATCAGTTGGATGCAGGTTGCAAGCGACTATTGCACGTCGCCAAAGATCGTTGGGAAAAGAGCTTGGATAGCTTCTTCGATATCCTTCCGGAAGAGACGACCAAAGGCATCAAGTTCGCTTGTACTGATATGTGGAAGGCATATTTGAAAGTCATCAAGAACAGAGCACCTCAATCGCTGAACATCCTCGACCGCTTTCACATCGCCAAGAAGATGTCTGAAGCCCTCGACAAAGTTCGCGCAGAAGAAACTCGAAAACTCAAGGCTGACGGTTACGAGCCAATTCTCAAGCACACACGCTGGTGCCTGCTCAAACGCAAAGAGAACCTCACCAGCAAACAAGCAGCAACTCTCAGGCAACTGGCCAAGTACAATACCGACACATTCAAAGCCTATCTAATGAAGTTGGACTTCGATCGCTTCTGGCAATACAAGTCCAAGTTCTACGCAGAAAGATTCTTGCGACAATGGTGCGCGCGAGCCAATCGCTCAAGTATCGAGCCAATGAAAAGGTGGCTCGCATGCTGCTGGAACACCAACATCTCCTGCTCAATTGGTTCGAAACTAACGGCCTTTCCTCAGGTGCGGTTGAAGGCTTCAACAACAAAGCCAAACTGACCTTCAAAAAAGCCTACGGATTTAGTGAATTTGAAACAGCGCAAGTCGCACTGTATCATCAGCTTGCGAGATTACCGGAACCAGATGTTACCCACAGATTCTGGTGAGGAAGCGAAATTTTTCGTCATAAAATTTTTTGTCAGTTAATCCGGCATAAGCCAATTTGGTAGAAACCTGATGACCCTTTTTCTCTTGTACCTGCTCACGGCATCGACCATCGCTGCAGATCCGCTGGTATTGCGAACGATTGACAACCAGGTGATCCAACTGGACAGCGAGAAGGTCAAAGCCACCGCGTTCATTTTTGTGACCGATGTGTGTCCGATCGCAAACGCATATCAGCCGCGCTTGGCGGAGCTGCACAAAGAGTACGCAGCGCAGGGGCATACAGTTTGTCGAAGTCTATCCGCTCGCTTCTATAACACGCGAGGGCGTCTTGAAGCACCGTCAAGAGTTCGACATTCGCATCCCCAGCGTGATAGACAATGATCGCGCGATTGCGAAGCGACTGGGCGCCAAGGTCACGCCCGAGGCCATTGTGCTGGACCGCCAAGGCCAGACGCTTTACCGCGGTCGCATCGACGATCAGCATGCGGCGCTGGGCAAAAAGCGGCCGCAACCCACCCGACATGATCTGTCCGATGCCCTGAAAGCGATTGTGAGCGGCCAGCCCATCGAAGTTCCCGAGACTCAAGCCGTCGGCTGTTTCATTCGCTGAGCAAACTTTTTGTCGTTCATTTTTGTCAGATCATCTGACAAAAATCAGGGACGCAAAACTATAATCTACGCTCGCGCGAAACCCGCCTTTACCTCCCCCTGACGACCTCGGAGAATTCTCATGCGCTTAGCCGCTACCGCTCTACTACTTCTCGGACTGATCACACCTGCACTGGCGCAGGATGCCAACGTTGCTCCGCCTGAAAGCGGAACGATGAAGCAACTGTTCAATGGCAAAGACCTCACTGGCTGGGATGGCGACCCGCGGTTGTGGTCGGTGAAAGACGGCGTGATTCACGGTGAAACCACCGAAGAAAACAAAGCCAAGGGCAACACGTTCTTGATTTGGAAGGGCGACAAGTGGGGCGACTTCGAGCTGCGGCTATCGTTCCGCTGCAATGCCACCAACAACTCCGGCATTCAATATCGCAGCAAGCACATCACCGAAAAGGTGAACAACGATTGGGTCGTGCGCGGCTATCAACATGAACTGCGCAACGAAGTCAATTTCCCGAACACCTCGAGCTTCATCTATGACGAAGGCGGCAAGCGCGGCCGCGTCTGCCTGGTCGGCGAGAAAGCCACTTGGGAAAAAGGTGGCAAGAACGTCGTCGCCAAGGATCTGATCGATCAGGAGGGGTTCAAAAAGCTCTTCAAGCTGGATGATTGGAACGACGTGGTCATCATCGCCAAGGGCAAGAACATCCGCCATTACCTGAACGGTCAACTGGTGCTCGACTTTACCGATAACGATCCAGAACTCGCTCTGTCCGAAGGCATCATCGCTCTGCAACTGCACGCCGGCAAACCCATGTGGGCCGAGTTCAAAAACATCCGCGTGAAGTAAGTGTTGTCTGACTGAAAATTTATGACAGAAAATTTTTTGTCCTTCGTTTTTTGTCTGTTCTCTTTATCTGCTCCGCTGCTGGCTGAAGATGCTCTAGAGCGTTTAACGCCCAAGAAGCTGGCAGCGGTGCGCGAGGCGACTACGCAGTTCGCGCAGCAGCGGCGTGAAGTGAAAATTGAGAGGCCGTTTCGCGATTATCGCGCGAACCTGCATGTGCATTCGCTGCTCTCACACGACAGCCGAATTACGCTCAGCGAAATACTGGTCGCAGCCAAGAAAGCTGGCAGCGAAATCTTGATGTTCACTGACCATCCTGCCGACCACTACGATTACTTCACCGATGGTCATTCGGGACTGAAGGATGGCGTGCTGCTGATACCGGGCGCCGAGACCAAGGGCATGTTGGTTTATCCAACGCAGAGCGTTAAAGGCCTCGACGGCGGCTCGACGCAAGAAGTTTCGAATCTCGTGCGCGGCCGAGGTGGACTGACTTTCTTGTCGCACCTGGAAGAACGCATGGAATTGGATGTCGCAGGCCTGACGGGCAACGAGATCTACAACACGCACTTCGATTTCAAATCCCAAACGCGTTTGATTAGTGCTTTGAAGAATCCGCTCTGGTGGGTACGTGGTGCGGAGCTGTTTAAGAACTATCCCCAAGAATGCGTCGGAGCGCTGCAGAACTATCCCGCCAGCTACCTGGCTCGATGGGATGTGCTGTGTCAACAGTCTCCGCACACGGGCGTCTCGGCCAACGATGCGCATCAGAACATCGGCATTCGCATTCGCCTGGCCGAAGGCAACAAAGCGATCGTCGAAGACGCGCTCGGTGAAAAGGTAGTTGAGATGGATGCCGCCATACCCATGGCTTTGGGGCTCAAGCCGTTTGAGGAGAACGGCCAGAGGTTGCTCTTCAAGACTTTGCTCGACCCATACGAAGTCAGCTTGCGTCACGTAGCCACACATCTGCTACTGCGCGAGCAAACGGTCCCTGAAGTATGGGAAGCGTTGGAGCAGGGCAGGGCGTATGTGTCGTTTGATTGGCTTGCCGATGCGCGCGGCTTCGACTTTCACGCCCACACCGACAAACGCCATGAGATGGGCGAACAAGTCGTCTATCGATCGGAAATGCAGCTCGCCGCCGAAGCTCCGCTGGCCGGCCATTGGAAACTCATTCGCAATGGCCATTGCGTGGAAGAAAGCGATGGCAACAGCTTCCATACCGTGTTGACCATGCCCGGCGTGTATCGCGTCGAAGTGTGGCTGAAAGTGGTCGACCGTGAGCAGATTTGGATTCTGTCGAACCCGATCTATGTGAAAAGCTAAAGATTTTTTGTCGCTTCATTTTCGTCCGATCCGACAAAAGATGAGGCGACAGAAAATTTTTGCGATTCGTGCTAAAATCTGCAGGCACAATCTGTTTCAACCTCCAGTAATGAATTGAATTGACTATGAGCGGCGTGGTCTATATCGACGGCCAATACTCTTCCCATGCGGATGCAAAGATTAGTGTTTTCGATCACGGCTTGCTGTACGGTGACGGCATTTTCGAAGGCATCCGCGTCTACAACCACCGCATCTTCAAGTTGAAGAGCCACCTGGTACGACTGTTTCAATCGGCTCGCTTCATAGACTTGAATATTCGCCGCAGCTTTGAAGAAGTCGATGCGATCACACGGGAAACCGTCAAGCGTAGCGGCATGGCCAACGCCTACATTCGCCTGGTCGTCACGCGTGGCGTTGGTCCGTTGGGCGTGAACCCCAAGCAGTGCGAATCAGCCTCGCTGATCGTCATCGTGGACAAACTGGCCGTGTATCCCGAAGAGAAGTATGAAACCGGCATCACGCTGATGACATCTTCGGTACGACAGAAAAACCCAGCCACGCTCAGCAGCCGCGCCAAGACACTCAACTACCTGCCCAACATGATGGCCAAGCTGGAGGCACTGCGATCGGGGGCCGATGAAGCCTTGCTGCTGAACGATCAAGGCTTCGTCAGCGAGTGCGTAGGCGAGAACGTCTTTGCGGTCACTCATTCTCCAACGGGCGAGACGCATGTGATGACGCCCGATGTATCGTGCGGCATCCTCGAAGGTGTCACTCGCAACACGATCATGTCGCTGGCGCATCAGAATGGCATCACCATTCGCGAAGGCAACATGACTCTGTTCGACCTCTACACAGCCGACGAGATCTTTTTGACTGGTACCGGCGCCGAGATCGTGCCGGTGATCAGCCTGGATGGTCGTACGGTCGGCAGCGGCAAACCCGGTAGCATCACCAAAAAGCTGTTGAAGGCTTTCCGCGACTACACGGCTACCGGGGCCGAGGATTAATCTTTGGTCCCTACTTTTTTGTCAGAGCCCACTTAGCCAATTGCTTTTCGAGCACGCTCAGCGGCATGCACCCATCCTTGAGCACTTGATGATGGAAGTCGGCGAGATCGAATTTCTTGCCGAGTTCCTTTTCATATTTGGTGCGTAGCTCGCGAATCTTGAGCGCACCGATCTTGTAGGAGAGCGCCTGGCCCGGCCAGGCCATATAGCGTTCGATCTCGGCCACGGCACCATCTTCGGAGATAGGTTCATTGGCCAGCATGAACTCGAGCGCCTGCTCGCGTGTCCAGCCTTTCGCGTGCATACCGACATCCACTACCAAACGAATAGCGCGATGCATCTCGTCGCCCAGCGCGGCCCATCAATTGTTTGGGATCATCGTACAGGCCAAGCTCCGCGCCCAACGATTCGCAGTACAGCGCCCAACCTTCACCGTACGCACCGTACCATACAAAGCGCGCGAAAGTCGGGATCTGTTGATTCTCTTGTTGCAATGAAATCTGGTAGTGATGCCCCGGAATCGCTTCGTGCAGGAACAGCGACTCCATACCGCTGGTTACGTTAAAGCTTTTGGCATCGGGAATCGGCACATAAAAGATACCGGGTCGCGAACCATCTGCCGAACCGGGATTGTATTCCGCGCTGGCCGTCTTCTCGCGAAACGCTTCGGTGCGGCGAATCTCAAACGGAGTCTTAGGGCGACCACGAAAGATCTTGTCCACGTTCGGCTCGAGCTTGGTCTGGATCGCGCGATACGCGGCCAAGACTTGTTCGGCATTGTCGTACGGCGTAAACGACTTGTCTGTGCGAATGTGTGTGAAGAATTCCTTGAGCGTCCCTTTGAATCCGATCAAGCCTTGAGCTCGCTCCATCTCGCTACGAATGCGCGCCACTTCGCGACCGCCGATTTCGAAGATCTCATCGGGAGTTAGCGATGTTGTCGTCCAGAAACGAACCGAATACTGATACTGTTCTGGTCCGCCTTTGACCGCGCCAATGCCTGCAGTCGATCGGCCTTTCGGCAGATACTCGTCGCGCAGGAACTTGCCCATGGCCTGGTAAGCTGGAATGATCTTATCGACAACTGCCGAGCGATAAGCGGCCGTGAGGCGTTGCTTGTCGGCTGCAGGAAATGCATCCGGCATGCGTTTGATAGGTTCGTAGAACAGGCTGTCTTCGGGCTTGGCAGTGATGATCGTTGTATCTTCGCACTGGACAATCATGCGTTCGATCAAAATTTTGGGCAGCACATATTCATCTTTGATGCCTTGTCGGAACTGATCGATGGCAACTTTCATCCAGACGGCAAACGCGTCGATGCGTTTCAGCCAGTTGTCATAATCCTTGACGCTCTTGAACGGTTGATTGCCTTGACCACTGCCCAGTTGCCCGAAGCTGAGCGGCAGACCATCGAACTGATGCCACGGGATGCGTTCCGTTTTGAACTCGATGCCCTCGACGCGCATGTTCAATTCGTAATCGAGAATTTCCGCAGCCAAGCGTAACGATTCGCTCGCCTTTTGTCGGTTGATCTTCTCGAGGCGAGCCAAGGTGCGCTGGTAGAAATCTTTTTCTTTAGCGATGAAGTCTGGGCTGATCTCGATAGGCATCTGGTCGTTGTAGCGCATATCGCCAAACGCGGTAGCTTCCAGCGGAAAGAGCGTCAGATACTGTTCGTGGTAATCGTTGAACAGCGACGAGAGCTGCTTCTCAACATCAGGATCGACTGCCTGCGCCGAAACCACAGAGCAGGTGAGAAAGCTCATCAGCAACCAACTGCACCACATAGTTCGGACCAACGAATAATTCACACTCTGCTCCTCGGCCTGCATTTGAAACTTAATTCCACCACCAAGATCGCTCGGTGGCTCGTTGATTGAATAGCTAGTTTACTTGCTATGTCGGTCGACGGGCGCAAGGCTGTTTTGTTTAGCCCGTGGCCAACGGCTAGGCGAACCCGCTAACCAGCCACGCCTCAAGCATACCCAGGTGTATTGGAGTCCATCGGGTTTGGGAATTTGTTCCTTCGGCTGCCTAGCCTTCGGCCACGGGCTAAACAAAACAGCCTAGTGACGCTTCAATTCGCCGCAGATTATTTTCTTGGGCCACGGATGGGCTCGATGCGAGGCCCTGAGCCATCGCTATCGCCGAGACTTAACCATTGACGCTAGCTTTGCGGCAAGTCGACTTCCCTAAAGCCGAATAGGGTGCGCTCAGCATGTGATGAATCGTTTAATTGCCCGTGAAAAATCCGCAAAGAAAAGGCTTGAAATTGGCGAAATGACCTTCATATTGGACAGTGCTTAAGACGCGGCCAAAGATTAGGCGGAAATCGAGGCAAGCCGACAGCGAGTTGTCGATCCATGGTTAGGATCGAGGCTTGTCTGCGGCGATGACCTTACTCGCCTAAGAAGGAACCGCAGCATGGCTGGACGTACTTTGGTACGGCGCAAGCCGGGAAGGTCGGCAACTGGTGCCATTCCCCGCCCCCACTTTTTGGATCGCCCTGGACACACAGTGGCTCCTGCCGGGTCCAGTCAGTCTGAGCTCCCATCGAAATCGGTCAAGCTACATACGGACGATTGGATGCAAGTCGAACTACCACGTGGCGATTATGTCTTTGCGGCTCTTGTGGCCACGTTGATCGCATTGATCGTTAGCTCGATTACTCTATTGCCAGCGATTCTCTTTTTTAACCTGCTGACGCAGGCCGGTGTTTCGCTGTGGCCCAAACTGCTCTTGGCTCTCCCGGCTGCTTGTGGCATTACCGGTGCGTGGCTTTGCCTGCGTCGGGCCAAAAGCGATCGCATTCGTCAGCGTCTGCTGGACGAACTGCGGGACTAACTCTGCGGGTTTAACTCTAAGCCTCTGCGCCCGCAATTTTTCGTCATTCAGTCTTTTGTCGGACTGGGCTGCTACCCGATTGCCGTAGTCTCACTACAATTCTGGGGTCCGTTTAATTGGCGTAAGTCACCCCTGAATGGAGTTCGAGCAATGGTTCGTACGTTGACGGCGATTGGTTGTTTTCTTTCAATGTTTAGTGGAGTTGCAATGGCCCAGACCTCACCCAAAGATGCCAAGGTTTCCAGCAAAGTCTATTTTGATATCACCATCAACGGCAAAGAAGCTGGCCGCATCGTGATAGGCCTGTTCGGGGACGATCTCCCCAAGACCACTGAAAACTTCCGTGCCCTTTGCACTGGCGAAAAAGGCAAAGGCGAGTCCGGCAAGCCGCTGCATTACAAGGGTAGCACCTTTCACCGCGTGATTCCTCAGTTCATGCTGCAAGGCGGCGACTTTACCAACGGCAATGGCACGGGTGGTGAAAGCATCTACGGCGAGAAGTTCAAAGACGAGTCGTTCAAGTACATCCACGACCAACCAGGCCTGCTGAGCATGGCGAACGCTGGCCCGAACACCAACGGCTCGCAGTTCTTCATCACGACTGTGCCCACCGATTGGCTCAACGGCAAGCACGTTGTCTTCGGTCGAGTCGTCGAGGGCATGGATGTTGTCAAGCAAATTGAAAAGTACGGCAGCCAATCTGGCAGAACCAGTGGCAAGATCGTCATCTCCGACTCGGGCGAACTGAAGTAAACAGCGTCTGACGAGATCTAGTACTTAATCTTCTGTCCTTCCATCTTTTGTCTGGCCAGACTCAAAGAGGGGAAGGACAGGAGTGATGCATTCTCGTTAAGATGGACATCGCGTTTTTTCGGTTACCGATTCCCGAATCGCGAGTTTACAACCACGATGAAGCCTACTGCCGTATTGCTACTGCCTCTATCGCTCTTAACTCTGGCCGTTTCTCCTGCCCTGATGGCGCAGGAGTTTCGCTTGTTGGCTTGGAATGTTGAAAGCAATCGACCGGGCTCACCGCCGGTTAGCGACTCAGCCGTTATCTCCAAGCAGCTTACGACCATGCTTTCCGAAGCGGCCACGAAATCGCAGATCGTGGTGCTCAGCGAAGTAGAGCCGAAGACGTTCATTGCGTATCGCGATGCAGCCAAGGCTGGCCTATCCAGTGAGGTCGACTTTGTCACATCGGCCAGCGGGGGCTATCAGGATAGCGACTCGCTGATGCTGATCGTCGACAAGTCGCGATTTGCCATCGACCAGTGCGTGGAACTTCATCGCTTCGGTGGTATCGCCGGGAACTTCAATGTGACGGAAGCCGGGGGAGAGCAGGGGGCGTTGCGCGCGCGATCGCCTCTGGCTGTGCGTTTGCAGGACCTGGCCACGAAGAAGTTTTTTTGGGTGATTGCCAATCATCTGGCGCGAGGGGAAGCAGACCTGCGCACCGATCAAGCCCGCATGCTTGTGCGCTGGGCAGCGGCGAGCAAGGAGCCCGCCATATCGGCTGGTGATCATAACTTCGATTACGACTTCAAGACCGCGCAAGGTAATCCCGGATATCAAGCCATGCTGGAAGGCAATGTCTGGCAGTGGCTCAAGCCTGATCCGCTTATCGATTCGAACTGGTCGGATGATCGCAACGTAAAAGATCGCCGCGTGGATCGCTATCCCGATTCGATACTCGACTTCATTTGGGTAGCGGGCGAGGCCAAGAACTGGAAGGGCGATTCGGACGTCATCGTGCGTCCCGGTGATTTCCCCGATGACGAAACCACCAGTGACCATCGTCCGATCATCGCGCGCTTTCAACCGAACTGAATACACCGTCGAACTGCAGTCCTCAGGCTGTTATCTTTTGTCACTCAATTTTTTGTCAGTTCGCCGACCAATGCAATGGAACAATCGCCGAAATCGCTGCGAGTCTGTGTGCGTGCCCTCAAGCAGCCCGACGGCGTTTCACCCTGCCCCTATCTTAGCTACGAAGAGTTCTCACACTGCTTCACCACGGAACTGATTCAGTCGTTGAAGACCTTCGGGTTAACAGGCGTACTGCGAGAGCAAGACGATGCGACCGAATATTTTGAGGCTGAGATTGCCAGTGAGTTGATTCAGTTGAATCCTTACCGCACGCTCAGCCGTCTATTCATCCTGCCCTTCGCGATGTTCAAAAAGTATGTGCGGGCTAATTTTATCGTAAGCGGTACAATTCAGTTGCAATATCGCGCGGCCATTCCGTTCGTGCTGAAGCGTGAGTTCGAGAAAGGACGCTTGGGTGAGAAAGCCAATATGCTGGTTGGTATTCGCGCGGAAGCCATGCATGTCGCGTCGTTGACCGCAGCGGCGCTCGACCCACAGCCTGCCAGCCCGAAGGACAAACGATTTTGGCAATATGTAGCCTTGGTACCGTTGGCTGGAGGGTTGGCGGCATTTCTTGCGGTCATGGGGTTGGGCTACCTATGGCAGCATAATGCAGTGCCCTTGAACCATCGGCAAGACGACAAGCTATCGATTATCTTTCTTGGCCAGTTTGCATTCATGCTGGTTGCGATGCTCACGCTTGCGTTTGCACCGAACTGGATTTACACCGATCCACGCGCGGGCTTTGCGTACCGCATGATCAGTACCACTCGAAGCATCGTTCTGCGTACGTTCATCGTTGTCGCCGCGTTTCCCCTCGCCTTTGTCATATCGCTCTGTATGTTGCTATTCAGTCAATGGCTTCGTGGAAAACTTTAGAGCGCCGCAAGGCTAACGGCAGGGGATTGATGAACAACAGCTTACAATTCATGGATTGCTCACGATGCGGCAAACGCGTGCGCACCACCGCGCAGCGATGCCACCGCTGCCAGCAAGAATTCCAGACTCGCGAAATCGATGGCGAACATGAAGATGAAGATTTCGACTACGAACAATTCATAGCGGAAGAATTCCCTGACCAACCGCAACTCCGCCCCGCATCGGTCAAGCTCTGGGTTTGGGTGACGGCGTGGATAGTGATCCTGGCTACACTATTGCCATTCTTCTACTACTTCCTGAACTAGAAGCACGCTCCTTTGGAGTGCTGAAGCGCAGCTTCAGCTTTCGAACCCGCTAATAGGCCCGCGCCGAAACGCGTTGGAACAATTGCCGATCGAGCCGGTAACGCACTTCGGCATACGCGGTGCGCGGCACTAAAGCGAAAGCTGCGCTTTCGCACTCCAAAGAAGCTCGCTAACCAACATAGGTACCGAGATGAGGTTTCGTTAGGCGATGAACACCGTCAAAAATAATAGCGTATTATGCGCCGCCTTGCGCTGTGGATCTTTCGAGCAGTTGCAGCAGCAACTTGCATCACTTCAAAGGGCGTTACCGAAGAAGTATTCCATGGAGCCGTTCCGCGATGTGCCCCATCTCTCCGACGGCGTCAATTACTGGTGTGCCACGCCATCTCCTGGAACGCGGTTCAAGAAAAACATTGTTGGCTTCAGCCGGGCACAGTTGTTCTATTGGTCTGAATACCAGTCGAGTTCATTCTTCGCACACGCCCTCGATGTCTTGCTCAATCTTTCGTTGAACGAGTTTGAAGAAGTGTCGCTCCGCTTCTGTACGGATTGTAGCTATCAGGTACTGCGAACACAGGAAGCGGGCTACTTGACGGTTCGCCCCTATGTGCGGCTCCCCAAAGCCAAACGTGCAGACGTAGATCAACCCTATATTCCAGCGATTTTGGCCCTTGCCAAAGACTTTGACAGCGAGATCACTTTCAAATTGGATTATGCCAATGGCGAGCACGAAGACTCAATCTTTGCATCAGGCGCTGAACTCGTTGCGGCTGTCAGCCGCCGACCGGTTCTATGCTTGAGCAATCGACCATTTGTCGCTTGGGAAAAGATGAGAGACATCTTTGGCCCAGGTTTGCTGCAAGCCATCGAACCAATGGATAAAGGCTCCTTCGAGTTTTCGTTCATGACCACCACGGAGCAATGCCAGGCTCGTTTCGAGCAGTTGTCGGAAGGACTGAACGACAGGTTCCAACGCACATTCGTGACCTACGGATTTGAGAAAGGCTTCGATCCGCTCGTGGGCTTGAGCGAAGCCAAAGTTCCGACGGAGGCCGTCTCGCGCTTCCCACTATTGCATCGAACAATCGTAGCAAGTTCAAGCGATATTGAACTTCAGGTCGACGGATTGCTCGACACAGAAGGAACGTACGGACTTGAATTGCTATGTACCAATCGAAAGCGCTTCGACGAACTTCTCAGTACAACCGCATTGCCGTGGCTTCTAAGCGACTGCGTTACCGGCCGATGGAAAGTTCTTCGTTGATCATCGAGGCGATTGAAGAACAAGAGGAAAGAACAAGAGGAAGATGAATGAGCGTAGCGAATGGGCTCCCCCTCTCCCCTGTGTACCCTGTGTACTCACAGGGGAGAGGGGGCTGGGGGGGTGAGGGGCGCGTTTGAGTTCGATGCACCCTTCCGCTGAACGGTAGATTGGCTGTTAGTCCCGAAGGGACGTCATCTTCCTTGCCGTCGGCGCAAGCCGACGGATTTCGTGTGCTGGTGTTTCAGCGGCGAGCAATCGGGCTACCAATGCCGACTGGTTTCATCGAGCCGCAATCTCACAGACCGTAATCGAAGATGTCCTGCAGTTCCGGCTCGGCATTGCTTGGTGAAATGGTAAGCCAATCGCTCGCCGCATTTTGCGTTTTCGAGCCAGACCGTTGGCTTGCGCCAACGGCACTAAGGATATCGCCCCTATCGGGGCTTGGCATTGCTTTCCGCGTAAAGTAATTGTCTTACTTCGGGAACGGCAGACGATGACCAAGTCCGAAGGGATTGGGCATCCATTGAAAATCGAGACGATTGAGGACTTTGGTCCATCGAATTGTTCCCGATGTTTTTGACCCCGATAACATGGCTTGAAGTATAGCCGGTCTGTCTTCGAACCTGCATCTAAGCTTTGCTGATCGGTAGGTAGATCGTGCTTGTGGCAGCCTGCAATTCTTCAAGCCCACCACCGACCCTGCGTCGGTGGAGGCGCTGATTGACAGCTACTAAATGCGATCGTCTCACCGTCTGTGGCTGCTGTCCTGGCGGCGAGCGATCCATGATCCATTGCCAACCGCTGGGCCCAGAGGCGATTCGTCCAGAAGGTTGGGCGAAAATAGACTTATCCAGTTGTGGACTTCCTAGTGCCGCTCCTCGCTAACGCGTCGGGTTGACTTAGCGAAGTTCTTTATCAACGTTTTCTTGGCAATGCGATCGAAGTAGCTACAAGGGTCTGCGAAAGCAGTTTCGACATGCGTCTTGACCGCAGCGCGAAATTCGTGCGGCAGGTCACTTATTGAGTCGGTTCCATCCAACGCAAAAGTAATTCCACCATTCTCATTGCGCCATTGCTTCATCATATTCAGACCGAACGCCGGCCATCATCCGGCACGCGCGAGTAAGGCCTCTATGTTGAAAGCGGCCGATCGCGTGCTCGGCGTGCATGGCATTGTTCGTCGAATTGTAGCAGAAAGGAGACGGTCAGCCTGGTGAGTTCGGAAAAGGCAAAACGGAGGCGAGGTGTTTACGCAGGTCATCCGTGGCCATCAACGCAGCATCGCGTTGCTGGTCGCGTGAGTTCTGCGACCTGACAATTGCCAACAGTTTCTTTTCAGCAGGACCAAGTACCGCCGCATGACTAGTTTCATATAGAGCGGCTAGCGTTGCGTAAACCAAGTCATGGACATCGATGACATCCGTTTCACCATCAAACAATCGGTCAAGACAGTCAAGCAGATTGTCCAGTAGTTGTGACTCAGGTTTCTGCATTCAAAATCGCCAATCATTCGTGTCCGACGAACGGTGGCGTTGACCATCGCCGCGTCGATTTATTGACCATTGGAAAAGCGGCAGCCAACGTGGCTATGGTCCAAGGCTTTGTTCCCGATGTTTTATTGAACCCGGCAACAACGCTGGGAGTATAGCCGGTCTGTAGTCGAATCAGCAACAACGTCTCGCCTATCGTTAGTTCCATCGGGTTGCTTGAACCCGCAAACCAGCTTGGCATCACGCAGTTTCGTACTCGTACTCAGCCCGACAGGGCGGTACTCGTACTCGATGCGATACCGAACCTTGTTTATCGAGTACGAGTACGAGTACCGCTGGGCTGAGTACGAGTACGAAAAAGAGCAAGCATTAGTTTATGCGTAAACTATTCGCGGCGTGTCAACCGCGGCATGTCCGTTCTGACATCGGGAACGGCAGACGATGACCAAGTCCGAAGGAATTGGGCATCCACTGAAAATCGAGACTATTGAGGACTTTGGTCCATCGAATTGTTCCCGACGATTTGAACCCGGCAACATGGCTTGAAGTATAGCCGCTCTGACTTCGAACCTGCAACTAAGTTTTGCCGATCGCTAGTTTCATCGGCCCAACTGAACCCGCAACAAAACCTGGCCGTACGCAGTCGTGCTCGTGCTCATGCTCGTGCTCGCTTGGCGATGCGATGCAATGCAATGATGATTTGAATGCGATGTTTCAAGCCCACCACCGACCCTGCGTCGGTGGAGGCGCTGATTGACAGCTACTAACTGCTTAAATGATCTCATCTCCCCGTCTGTGGCTGCTGTCCTGGCGGCGAGCGATCCATGATCCAATGCCAACCGTGTCATGGAGCCGCTCCAGTAGAGATCATTGATCGAAGGCCATTGATGAGACTCGAACACTCAAGCGACCAGGGTCGAATTGAAACGAGCAAGCGGAAAATGTTTTCCGCACGGCCAAAAAAAGAGAACTCTTTTGGCCAAGGCGACGGTAGCTGTCAATCGTAGCCTCCACCGACACAGGGTCGGTGGAGGGCAGAAACGCTCCCATGTACCATAGCCAAATTTTGGGAAGATGAAGAGCCAGATTTACTTTACATGTAAAGTACCAGGCAGCGGGAACGCTCGCCGTCACCAAGCCCGCGCGTAACAGCATCCATTGAGTTCGAGCCGCCAGTTCATCGAGTAGGAGTACGAGTACAGCTGCGCTGAGTACGAGTACGAACAAGAGCAAGCATTAGTTTACGCGTAAACTATTGGCGGCATGACAACCGCGGCATGTCAGTTTTGACAGCGGGAACGCTAGGGATCACGAAGTCGCCGGGTTTGATTCTCCATCGCCACCGGCCGCGTTCGGCGACTTTCGTGCATCCCATGGTTCCTAGATGACCACGCAAGTCATTACCGAAGGATCCAGTTTATAGAATCAGACGCGATCTCGCCACCAACGCCGTTGTTCGGCTCAATTTCAACCGTTTGTGCGACCTTCGGCCAGGATAAACAAATCATCGAACGCTATAACCAACAGAATGGAAAAAAACGTTGCAAAAGCGGCTAGCATAAAGCCCCCGACCGAAGACTGGATAAGCAGGATTGCAAGCGACGGAGTCTGTCCATTGGCGATATACGGAAGCTCAGCGAAAATGAAAACGATCGATCCCATGAAAGTTGATGCAAGAAGGGTTGCGCTGAGAGAGAGCTTTTTGCTGTATCGAAGTTTCCACCGGAGCAGTGCTGTAAACAAAAGTGTCGCAGTTATGAAGAGCACCGCGAAACCAATCTCAGTGCCGATCACGATAGCAATGAGTAGGGTGACCAAAAACACCGTTTTGAGCGACCAGCGGATGTAGGATAGAGACTTGTTAATTTGGAATCACATCTATGTTGGCAAGTCAACGAGGCTGGCCGAAAGGAGCTAGGAACGACCGCGTTGACCGATGCCGCGGCGATTTATTTTCAATTGGTAAAGCGTTTGCCACCGCGGCTTCGGTCGAACGCTTGGTTCCCGCTGTCTTTCCAGCACCCGCGAGCAGGGCTTGGAGTATAGCCGGTATGCAATCGAAGCCGCAACTAAGGTCTGCCGAGCGTCAGTTTCATCGGTCTATCTGAACCTGCCCAGCAAGTTGGTCTCACGCAGTTTCGTACTCGTACTCAGGGCGAAGCCCGGTACTCGTACTCGATGCGCCACGTAAGTTCATCCAGCAGGATTACGAGGACCGCTGCGCTCCAGTACGAGTACGAACAAGAGCACGCATTAGTTGACATTTTAAGTATTTGCGGTATGTCGGTTCTGACAGCAGGAACGGCAACCGTCACCGAGCATCCGTCAGTGAGGTCACTAAAGTCGAAACGCCCGATCGGATGCTTCGGTGCACGGTTTTGTTATCGCGTATTTGGAGTACCGGACAGCAGTACTGGATGGCACAAATCGTCTTCAAAGTCTACTTTGCGGTAGTACGGCCAATAGTCCCGGTCACCAGCAGCATTGTCAGGATACTCGTATCGTCGAACAAGCCCAAAGGTGATGAAGGCTATAAATCCATTTGGTGAAACCATATGCCGATATTCATATGGCCTGCCACTCTTCAGAAACATGATCCATCGTGCCGCCGTGCGACGACCCTCGCGAGTCATGCCGTGAGCCATCCCCATTCGATGTTCACGCACATCGCAATAGTATTTCCAAAGTTCGTCGTAGATCTCAACAGAAGCCTCGTCCATGTCGCGAAGTAATTCGTCACATGATCGCTCGTACTCCAGGTTGGTCATCCGCGCTGAAAGAAAGTGACGAACAAGTTCAGCATAGCGTCGCCGTGTGTTCACGGCGTCCCTTTCCTTGAAGTGATAATGGCGGCGGTAACCGATGCCGCCGAGTTTGCTATTGATGTAACGAAACGACGTTACCGGCGGCTTCGGTTCACCGTTTGGTTACCCGATTTCATCGAGAACGTGTTGGTGGGTCGTTGCGGTATTGAGTTGCTCGGAGGATTTGCGAATCCACTCTCCTTCATCGTCGCCAGCTAGCCACATCGCAAGGAATCTCTTATCGGTTTTCTCTCCAAAATGTCCCTGCGCCTCAAGATCGACGAATAACGACAGCAAAGCATCCAGAAACGCCATACGGATTTCGTAGCAGGTATCGCCATCAACCGCTGAGCAGTGATCGTAAAGAGCCTGCCGGGCGGCATCGACTGAGTCGCCGAAACTGTCATTCCGGCCTCGATCGTTCATCATTGCCCATTCGGGCGGTGAAAATCGCTCCCAACATGCATCGACGCCGTCAGGCAGTTCGCCAGCGGTCTGGCAAATGGGAACGACGAACTCAATGTATGTAGTCGTGCCGATTGCAAAACCGCACATGTCAGGAAATTCCTCCGACAGGGCGTTGTAGGTACTTGGTAATGCTGTCTTGAGTGCGTCTATGAGAGCGTCTAGGTGTTGTTGGGAAGTATGATCAATCGGCATAGGTGACCTTCAAGAAATGTTGCGGTACTTAGTCGGGTAACGCTGGCGTTGACCATCGCCGCGTCAAATTATTAACCATCGAAAATGTGGTGGCCAACGCGGCTATGGTCCAACGCTTTGTTCCCGATGTTTTTCTGAAGCCGGCAACACGGCTTGCAGTATAGCCGGTATGCAATCGAAGCTGCAACCAAGTTTTGCCGATCGCTAGTTCCATCGGGCTGTCGAGCCTGCCAACCAATTTGACCTGACGCAGTTTCGTACTCGTACTCAGCCCGTCAGGGCGGTACTCGTACTCGATGCGTCACCTTTGTTCATCGAGTACGAGTACGAGTACCGCTGCGCTGAGTACGAGTACGAACAAGAGCAAGCATTAGTTTACGTGTAAGGTAATTGCGGATTGACATCGGGAACAATACATTATCCACGGACGGTCCGTGTGATATCCAGGATTTGGCATATTATCAGCGGACGATCCGGGTGATAAATGGAACCACCCAAATGTAGTGGATGGCCAGTTCCAATTCAATATCTCAAATGGTAACGTCTTCAAAAACGACCGATGCTAGCATCGTTTGCTCGAAACGGAGGTCATGATGACGTTGGAGAATTTTCAACGCTGCATGAAAAGCTTCACGGAGTCCGCACCGGACGTCCAACTGCCCATGGACCAAGAGCGAGTGATCAGTTCTTGACGATGTTTGCGGGATTGGGGATGGGCTGATCGCCGGCGCCAGACTCGTGTAGCTGTCAATCGCTGTCTCCACCGACGCGGGTGCGGTAGAGGGCAGTGTTACCCGATCGTCGAAGGTCTGCGATACGTGGTGGTGTAAGAAGCTGCTCGTAACGGAGAAGCCGGCACTTCGAAGGTCAGTCTCGGCGAGACTGACCTACGACCGCATTGGACCACGAGTTCACGATCGAGACGGTTTGCTTCGGCGCTGAGTCTCGGAGAGACTCGGCTACGTGAAGTTGACGGAAAGCTGTGCGGCATACATTGGTACTGGTACTTCCGCAGCCTGCCGTTTAGGCTCTACTATTTCATGACTCAGATGCGTCCAGCGGCACGAGTTGTTTTCAAGAAACGCCATCTTGCCTGCAACCGCCTCGGCAAGGAACATCCGCTGACGCGTCCAACTCTTGAATCGCCTGCGATTGATTGATCGAGGCCCAGCACATTCCCTTTACTTCTAAATCAACGATGACGGCCCGCATGCAATCGATAACGCTCACGACACCAGATGATTTTCACTTACATGTTCGCGATGGCGAGTTGATGCGACTAGTCGTACCGCACACCGCTCGGCGATTTGCGCGCGCGATCATCATGCCGAACTTAGTTCCCCCGATCGTTTCGACGGAGCTGGCCAGACAATATCGAGAGCGCATTCTCGCAGCGGTTCCCGCTAACGCCAGCTTCGAGCCCTTGATGACTTTGTATCTCACAGAACAAACACCGGCAACGGAAATCGCAGTTGCCAAAGCCAGCAATTTTGTACACGCCGTAAAGTGGTATCCCGCGGGTGCAACCACCAATTCGCACCACGGTGTGCAAAACATCGAGAAGTGCTTTGAGGTACTCGAAGCGATGCAGCATCACGATTTGCCGCTGCTCGTACATCCCGAAACGACCGACCCAGCCGTCGACACGTTTGATCGCGAAGCTGTCTTCATTGATCGTGTTTTGGCGCCCGTCATCCAACGTTTTCCGAGTTTACGCGTAGTGCTAGAGCACGTGACTACTCATCAAGGTGTGCAATTTGTTCAGGACTCATCGTCCCGGGTGGCGGCAACCATCACGGCTCATCACTGCTTGCTCAATCGAGTCGCACTGTTTGAAGGTGGACTGCGACCGCATCATTACTGCTTGCCGATATTGAAACGAGAGGAACATCGTGAGGCGGTAATGGCAGCAGCGACGAGCGGACATCCGCGGTTCTTTCTCGGCACCGATAGCGCACCGCATGCTCGAACTGCCAAGGAAGCGGCCTGTGGTTGCGCCGGCATCTACACCGCCCACGCGGCAATCGAACTTTACGCCGAAGTATTCGACCGCGCGGGAGCTCTTGATAAACTCGAAGCGTTTGCGAGTCTCAACGGCGCTAAATTTTATGGCCTCCCAAGAAACACAACGCAGATCGTTCTGGAACGAAAAGCTTGGAATGTCCCGGAGTCCTTCTCATTCGGTCAAAACGCAATCGTCCCCTTTCGGGCCGGATGCCAGGTGGGATTTCAATTGGTTGGAAGTGAAATCGAGCGGCCAACAATGTGAGCCCACAACGCTGAACAGGTAAAAGCGATTCGAAGCTAAACGTTCCGTTGATGAGATTTACATTCGGTTGGTAGATTACTTTACGCGTAAAGCATTCCACGTCGAACGCGGTGCGTTAAGCATCCGAGCGAAGATGAGCGTAGCGAATGGGCTCCCCCTCTCCCCTGTGTACTCACAGGGGAGAGGGGGTTGGGGGGTGAGGGGCGAGTTTGAGTTCGACGCACCCTACCGCTAAACGGTAGATTACTTTACGCGTAAAGCATTCCGCGTCGAACTCGGTGCGTTAAGCATCCGAGCGATAGCGTGCTCCGGACTTGGGCGCGCCCCTCACCCCCCGACCCCCTCTCCCCTGTGAGTACACAGGGGAGAGGGGGAGCCACGCGTTCGCTTCGCTCACTGATGAGATAGGTACCGACGCGGGGACTACGGAACCATAATCATCCAGCCCACCTGAAATCTATCGGTGAGCATACCGTAGCATCGCGACCAAAAAGTTTGGCTGAGCGGCATATCGATCGTCCCCTATCGGCCAATGCATTGAACAGCCGATGAGCTTCCGCTTCGTCCGCGACAACTAAGGAACAGGCTACACCGAGTAAAACTCATCTGCAGCCTGGTCTCGCAGGCCACCGGACGGTAAACCAATCTCAGTTAGTGGATTGACCACGAACCAATCGGTGCCCAAGTTGCCAAAGAGTGTATCCACCGCAAAATCTTCCTGGACACCCGAGCTAGTGTTCAATCTGACTGAATTGGGGCCAACACCCTCGACGCTCAACTTGCGTATCTTTGTCGAGTAGCTGTCGCTTGATCGCCAGGTTGCCAGGATTGCGTCGCGCGCAACCACGGGCTCCATTAAGCCCAGAATTGTCGCATTGCCACTAATCAACAAGTCGTCGTCGTTACCGCCGAACAAGCGATCCGCTCCAAAATCACCGCTTAAAACATCCAAGCCATCGTCACCAAAAAGTGTATCGTCGCCAGCGGAACCCAGCAGCATGTCATTGCCGCGACCACCGCGCAGCGTGTCGTTTGATGGCCCACCATATAGCAGATCGTCGCCATCGTCTCCGGACAGGAACGATGGACCGCGCGCGGCAATCAACACATCATCACCATCCGCCCCGAAGAGGTTTGCGATACCGTTGTACTCTCGAGCATCGATCGTGTTGCGGCTAGCGCCGCCGCTAAGTCGCATTGAGGCGATGTTACGAAAAGCCGTCTCTTGTCGGCCAGAACCGTTTTCCACGACCAGTCGCTGTCCCCATACAGGAAAAAGCTCGCGCGTAAAGCTCATATTCGCATCGGCCCGAATCTCCACCGAGTCAGCGCCTCCTGGTCCGCCATCAATGCTTAGAACCTGGGTACTGCCTTGATGAACCAGGCGAAAACTGTCGCGCTGCGCACCGCCGATTAGCCGTTCGACTCCAGTGAAGTTTAAGGGCACTTTGCCTTGTGGGCGCGCGGAACCTGAATGCGCTGTGGCCATGACCCAGGCCACCGGTACTGCACTTTGCTGTATCACCAGCCTGTCGCTGCCATTTCCCGCCCTGAATACGAAACCTGTTGATGGAGCTTCGAAGGCTGGATCGAAGCTCAACTGGTCATCGCCATCCATACCGTTAATGACCAACGGCCTGCCCGTAGCTTGAATACGACTTAATGGAATGCGAATTTCGCGACTGCCATCCCCTATAACGTCGGGCACATTCATCACGCGGAAGCTCGAATGTGTATCTCTTGTCCAGTCACGAACGATGATCTCACTGTCCGTGCGCTCCAAACGCCAATGATCATCGCGTCCCCACGTGTCATGGATCTCCAAGTTGCCCTGGGAGTTGATGCGCACCAACGTCGAATGGTCCGGCACAATCGCGGTGGTCAAGCGCGCCAGATAAAAATCTCTTTGCGGAACTGAAGGTGAATTGTTGCCAACGTAACCGCTGATCACCAGTTGGCCATTAGGGCTGATGATCACATTGGTGGCGCGCATCGTCTGGCCAGCGACACTGAGATCGGCGATTCCATCGCCAGCAAAACTGGAGTCTTGTGTTCCGTCATCGTTAAAGCGAACCGCAATCATCCGCTGGTCTGAATAACCGGCGACGACGACTTTTCCATCGCCTTGTCGCAACAGAGCCGTACCCCAAGTGCGGACCGCATTGGTTTCAAAACTCGAAAACACAAAGGGCTCGAAATGCTCAACCAGGCGAGTACCAAACGTTCCATCGATGGTTCCGTCTGCGTTGTAACGCGATACCGCCAACATGCTGTTCTCGGAACTCTGCCAATAGTAGTTGTATTCGCCGACCACCACAAAGCGACCATCGGGTAGCAACACAACGTCATCAGCCGTGCGCTGTGCGCTGGCAGGATTGATCATCTTGCCATTGACGCCAAAGGTCCCGTCCAATGAACCATTGGGATTGAATCGCGCCATCATCAGAATGCTGGCGAATCTGCCATTGTTGTTTGAGGGACGCTGGAAACCAGCCGCTAGAATTCGGCCATCTGGTTGCAAGACAATGCTGCTGATGACCGAATCCGAGGTTGCCATGGAGACCACTCCATCACCACTAAAGCGAGTGTCGTATGTACCATCGCTATTCAGTCGCAGTAAGGTGGCAAATGCATTGGCATGCCCAGCTACAACAATCTTGCCATCCGGTTGTAGCAGAACTGAATTGGCTTCGGCGTAGCCGCCTAATTCCGAGAACTGCATGCCGTCCGACGAAAAACTCAAGTCCAACGTACCGTCGATATTCAGGCGAATCACGCCCATCCTCGAGGAGGTGGTTGCGTTGTTTGATTCTCGAAGCCAGCCAGCGACCACAATCCGTCCATCGCTCTGCAGCGCCACCGCCGTCGCCATGGCGTCATAGAATTGATCGCCCAAGCTTATGTTGGTTAAGCCATCTTCTGAAAAGCTCGTATCGAGCTGACCGTCGGGCAGGTATCTGGCGATGTTGTAACCGCGTTGCCCACCACCCACGACGATAATTTTGCCATCGGGCTGCAAAGCAGAATGCATAGCCGTATCGTTGCTGGGCCCCATGGAGGCAACTGCAATACCATCGCGTGAGAAGCCGAAGTCGGGAGTACCATTGGCCAGCAGACGATTGACGGCGAACCCATAGAGAAAGTTCCCGGCCAGTACGATTGCGCCATTGCTCTGCACTATCATGGCTTGTACCGTACCGTTCGTGATAACCGCGCCGTTGACGCCAAAACTCGCATCGATTATCCCTTGACTGTCCAACGCGAATACGCCTCGATAGTTCGAGACCAACAGGCGACCGTCGGCCAGTGACGCCACGTTACTGGATGCGTAGTCCAGATACACAGGCACTCGCACGCGACCATTGCTTCCGAAATCGGTATCGAGTGTGCCATTGCTCAGCAACCTGGCAACGCCCGTGTACTCTGAAAAGTCTCCATAGACTGAACCGCTGATCACGATCTTGCCATCGACCTGTATGGCGATCCCACGGCCTTGATCGCGCGAATAACGAGTGAACATAAAACTGACGTAGGCAGTTCCACTGGAACCGAATGAGGCATCCACAGTTCCATTGGTGTTAACCCGTGTCACCGACATGTCGTAGTTTGTCACTGCAAAATCGAATGTAACCAGGCTAGTGCCAACAACCAGGATCTGGCCGTTGGCTTGACGAGCTAGACCATAGGCTGTGTCGCTGTAATTGAGCTGGCGAGTAAACCAGCCGTCCGTGCTAAAGGCGGTATCGAGTTCGCCTGAGGACAGCAGACGCGCTACCGCCATTGCGCTCTGTGCTCCACCGGCGACGACAATGCGTCCGCTTGGCTCGATCAATAGTGAGGTCGCCCATTCGTTAGCGCCACCCACATCGATCGCCGCGATCCCGTCACTGCTGAAACTCGTATCGAGTGATCCGCTGGAAAGAAAGCGAGCCACCATGAGGTCGGTGCTGTTGAATTCGCTGGTGCCACCGGCGACCAAGATTTTGCCGTCAGCTTGCAGTGCGACTGCGCGAGAATAGAACGGTGTGGCAACTCGACCATCACGCCCAAAGCTGGAGTCGATAGAGCCATCTGGCAAGAACCTGGCCATACCGCCTTCGCCAACCGCAATCACGCGACCGGCAGGATCGATGGTTACCGCTAGAGCCGTATCACCATAAGTGGTTGTCAAATCAAACTCGGTTCGTACCGTTCCACCGTTTCCAAATGTTGGGTCTAGGAGGCCAGCCGCAAAGACCGTTCGTTGTTCAAGTTTTTCGAAGCGAGGTATGCATCGCATACTGACAGACTCCAGAGGGTTCGGGCGTAAAAATGGGGTCAGGTCTCGGTAAGGTCCACCGGGTAACATGCATTGTAAGGAGTCAGGAGCAAGTAAAGAACAAGAGGAAGACAAGAGGAAGATGAGCGTAGCGAATGGGCTCCCCCTCTCCCCGAATGGCGTGGACTTAAGGCTTATCAAGGCACCTGAGTCATGATGAGTCGAACTATTTTTTGTCCTTTAATGTTTTGTCCGATCGGTTATCTGACAAAAAATTGAGTGACAGAAAATGAACAGCGAGAAACGCTTAAGTCCACGCCATTCCCCCTCTCCCCTGTGAGTACCTGTGAGTACCTGTGAGTACCTGTGAGTACCTGTGAGTACCTGTGAGTACCTGTGAGTACACAGGGGAGAGGGGGAGCCACGCGTTCGCTTCGCTCACAGATCAGACAGGGACCGACGCGGGGACTACGGAACCATAATCATCCAGCCCACCTGAAATTTATCGGTGAGCATACCGTAACATCGCGACCAAAAAGTTTGGCTGAGCGGCATATCGATCGTCCCTCCATCGGCCAATGCATTGAACAGCCGATGAGCTTCCGCTTCGTCCGCGATACTCAATGCCATTCGAAAGCCCGAGAAGCGAGTCTTGTCGTCACAGCCATCCGACATCATCAAGCGCTGATCGCCGATGCGGAGCGATGCATGCATGATCTTCGATTCAAAGCCAGGCTGCAGCACACCTTCGGGCATCGGAGCAGGACTCTCGTCGAATCGCATCTTCATCTCCAAAGTAGCACCGATGGCTAAGCTGTAGAACTCGATTGCCTCATCACATCGACCAGAGAAAAACAGATACGTTTCAAGCTTCGATTCATTCATATTTTTTTCCTGAGGCGTTACGGTTCCAGGTAATGGCGAATCGCACGTTCCATACCTAACCGATGTGGCTGGGCAACGCGAAGCTTACCTTGTCGATCAACTAAGTAGAATGCTGGATAATGGGGGATCGCAAACGATTTGGCAAGCGCACCACTGGAATCGATAATGTCGATCCAAGGATCGCGCGGATTATTCTGGCGATACTGCTCGACGTCATCGGCTCCTTGCTGCGAATGAATAGCCAGAATTTCAAATCCGTCTTTCGCAAACTTTTCATGTAATCGTAGCAACTCTGGTTTATAACCCAGGCACGGTCCACACCAGACTCCCCAAAAGTCAACGAGTACCACTTTGTTAGCGAGTTGCTCAGTGAGCTGCTCTGTCATGGCCTGACCGAGTAGTTCACTGAGCGGCTGACCTTCAAGTGCATCGAGGGCAGCTCGGCCGTGCACTCCTGTTTCGCGCCACTTGCCCGATCGATCCGTTTCGATTTGTCCAAACATGTCTAATGGTCTGATGGTTAGTGGAATCCTCGATCTATTTTGCCGCACTAACTCTGTCACTTGTTGCTCACCAATCTGGTCCGTGGACAAACGCAAATACTTCATCTCAGGTCGAGCAAGTGCACGCTCGACACTGGCTCGACTCAGAAAGCCACCAACACTCAGGAAGTCTAGCTTGGGGCAGCTGAGCAGCAGTTCGAAACCGCGATCCGTCAATACGCAGTCCGATAAGCACTGAAGCGTCCTCAGCTCCTGGCAATTCACAAGCCGCTCTGCAACCCGATCGTCGATGACGCCTTTGTGGATAACGAGTTCTTTCAGCTTCTTCAAAGAACCAGTGAAATAGAATTGCTCCGGGTCAAATGTAGGTACCGATATTTCAAGATTGGTTAGCGACGGCAGCTCTCGAAGCGCTTCCAAACCGGCGGTAGCCTTATGTGCCACAAGCTCGACGCGCGAAAGATGCGGCAGATTTGACAACCCTTTGAAATGTAGACAATCGACTTGGTCAGCTTCGAACGTCAACTGTTCTAATTGCCGCGCGCTACAGATGGCGGTGCCAAGTTCACCATCGAGAGGAATCTTCCTTAGCTGCAGATTCGTCAGCGGATTGGACGCTACGATGGTGGCCAAGTCAGCGACGGTAGCATCGGTGCCAAGTCCAATAATCTCAAGTCTTTCAATGTCACTCCGCCGTCCTAGCGATTTCAACTCTGCCAATTTTGGCGTCTGCAGTCCATAGAACTCACGCAATTTAGGCATCCCGACGATGACTGCGTTGTACTCATCGTTGGTTAGTCCGACATAGCTGGGCAAACTTAGTCGCTCAAGAGCCGTTAGTTGCCGAAGCTTTCGAACGCCATCGGCCGCTACGGGATTTGCGCTATTCAGCGAGAGCGTTCGCAACTGCGCTATCGATGCCAGTTCATCCACAAAATCCACGGTGAATTCTCGATGCGTTTTTATGCTGAGTGCTTGAAGCCCGTGCATTGATCGCAAACCATGCCAGTATTCTTCGGGTGCATTTGGCGCTACACTCAGGTTGAGCACCGCTAGATTGGGTATTCGATTGAGTGCGGCCATCCACTCACTTGCGCTGCTCTCAAGCTCCACGGTCAGCGCAAGCGGCGCTGGGTGATGTTCGAAAAGTTGCAAATCCTCCAAGCTCTTTGGAGCAACTTCGCCGTAGATCTGGTTCAGCTTTTTACAACGGGCGGCCCACCGCAAAAGCAGTTGCCGTTGTTTCTCATCGAGTTGGCACTCATTTGCGGTGAGTTGCCTCAGACTCGGTATACCGGCAACATCTAGCCACTGCCGCTCCACAGCAAATGTGCAACTCTCGAACTCCAACGTATGCAGGGAAGAAATTTTGGCGAGCGCATTCAGGTCCGCCGCATGGATCATCGCGCGCTCGAACACGACGCTATGAATTGCATCAGTGGGGAGTGAGCCAAGAAAACGCAAATCGCCTGCGGTCTTCCCATCGATGCGCAGTTCAACCGTTGCGGCCGCAGGCACAGTCATCGTTCCACGCGCGACGCCGATATACGTTTCGGCCCGCTGACGATCCATGAATCCGTCGACGACATTGGAACGCTCGAGCGGCGCTCCGATCCATACTGAGCCGCACGACTTATCTTGTGGGAAGTTAATTTCTCGGCTGAGTGGTATGTCACCCTGCTGCCCACTAGCGACGGGCGAGAAAAGGATCGCGATTGCCAGACAATGAAATAAAGCGCGACCCATCATCGGTTCACCTCACTTTAGCACGGCCCAAAGCCAGAATCTGGATCGCGATGTCAATCGCACGAGAAGCCTAATACAACCAGCAATCCAATTGCAATCGCAGGCTGCAACCGGCTGTTTGGCTCAACCCGAATTGAGGCGGAGCGACCGCACGTGCTCGCCTAACGTCCCGGGTAAAGTGCGATTAAGTCTATCCCAATGGCGGAGCCTAACCAAGTGTCAGTGCTGCGAACCTAAGCATGATATGGATGCGTATGAGTTCGACGCACCCTACCGCTAAACGGTAGATTACTTTACGCGTAAAGCATTCCGCGTCGAACTCGGTGCGTTAAGCATCCGAGCGATAGCGTGCTCCGGACTTGGGCGCGCCCCTCACCCCCCGACCCCCTCTCCCCTGTGAGTACACAGGGGAGAGGGGGAGCCACTCGTTCGCTTCGCTCACAGATAAGACAGAGACAGCTGGCGCCTGGGTCAGACTCGTGTAGCTGTCAATCGTTGCCTCCACCGACGCGGGGAGGGCTGTGTTACCCAATCATCGACGGTCGTAGGTCAGTCTCGCCGAGACTGACCTTCGAAGTGCCGGTTTCTCCGTTACGAGCAGCTTCTTACACCACCACGTATCGCAGACCGCATTGGACAACAAGTTCACGATCGAGAACGGTTTCCTTCGCCGCTGAGTCTCGGCTTGCATCAGCCCCACCGCCAAGACTTTTCCTCGCGAAATGAAATAGAATCATTGCTGTTGTTTGAAGAGGAAGTTCTTCAACTACCGCTTCCACTTGAAATGGCAAAGGTCGACCCAATAACAATGGAGGCTGTGTCTCGCCTAACAATGCGATGACTCCTATCCCGGACCATCCGAGAGCGCTGCGCGTACCTCGAGGTGTGAAACGATGAATGCAACTGTGCGATTACTAGTGCTGCTTAGCATGTTCTCGATCCAATCTGGATGTCACAAAGAACAGGCTGTCCCCGTTTTGCAACCGATTGCACGAATCAGTGCGAAGTTACACCCGATAGACGAGTTTCTTATCCAGGGAATAGAACATATCGACGTTCCTGAGAATGATCTTTCCACGTTTTCGAAATTGGTTGTCCCCACGAGTTTGTGTACGCAAGAAATCAAACCGCATGGGCACTACCTTGTCGCCGATGTGCTCATTGAGCACAAAGATGGAAGCCAGTCGAAGTTGATTGTTCGATGGACTGGGCACAATCCGGCTGCGGTATCGTTTGACGGTATCAAGTACTTTTACGGAGGTCTTGATGAGTTTCCCGATGGCGCAACGAGGATCATCCGACTGCTGCGCGAGTACGATTTTAGGTCGCAGAAATCCGGATCGAAACCTTCGCGGGATTAGAAAGCGTTTTTGAAAGCGTTTTAGCCGACGATGCTTTGTTCGATCAAATGACGAATTTCGACTTCTGTTTTCAGCCTTTGATCCACATAATGTGTTCTTGGTCGCGTTCCTTCGCAGGTTGAGTGTGGTAACCAACCCTACAGAATGGACGCGACCATTTTTGTACTTCATTTTTTGTCACTCAGTATTTTGTCAGATAGGTGATCGGACAAGGAATGGAGTGACCAAAGATGAAGAGCCGGCGTTGGTACACGATCCAGTAAAACAGCCACCCCATCGACGCAATCAACCTCGCCCCCTTGCGAAGAAAAATCGTAGACAAGCCGGCACTGACCAAGGCAACCGGCAGATTGTGCTCCACCATTCTTGCACAACACAACTTCGCATAGTTCCGATCCGAGAGCAGCACAAAAAGGTATTGCAGTTTGCTTTGGAAACGCCGGCAGGCCAGATCGATCTCCTCGATGGAGTTGCGCACTGAGGCACGAGCTCCCAGATCAGGGAATTAAAACCCCAAAGTCCTGCGACACCGACTTAAACAGGCTCTAAAATTTCGTTCATCAAAGCCGACTCCGAGCTGGTTCGCGGGTTCGCCTAGAGTCCAAAAACGTTTTCGTTTTACCTGAGTATTCGTACTCAGACGCAGGCGGTACTCGTACTCGATGCATACTTCTCGAGTGAGCTAACGCTCAACTTCTCGAGTACGAGTACGAGTACCATTTCATTGAGTACGAGTACGAAATACATCCCAAGCAGCCGCTGGTAGATTCGAGAAACGAAAAAAGGCCGTATCAATTGCTTGATACGGCCTTTTTGCTTTTATAAAAATCCGGCGATACCTACTTTCACGCTGGTATGCACTATCATCGGCTTGGAAAGCTTGACTTCTGTGTTCGGGATGGGAACAGGTATGACCTTTCCAATATGGTCACCGGAAAAAGACGTTACGAGATACTTCGCCCGTAACGGCTTAAAATGTTGATTGGTAGCAGACTGATCTGTTGCAGTGCAGTTTTCTTGTGTCCCACTCTACTGGCTCCGCTTGTCAGTGACAGCGGCGCTTGAGAGAGTGCGAAATATCGGTGGTCAAGCTTTCGTCCGTTAGTACTAGTAAGCTGAACACCTTACGGTGCTTACACGTCTAGCCTATCAACCTGATCGTCTATCAGGGGACTCTCGAACTAATGTTCTACGAAACCTAATCTTGGAGAGGGCTTCACGCTTAGATGCTTTCAGCGTTTATCCTTTCCGTAGTTAGCTATCCAGCCGTGCCACTAGCGTGACAACTGGTACACCAGAGCTACGTCCTTCAAAATCCTCTCGTACTAATGAAGAACCTCCTCAAGTTTCGAACGCCCACGGCAGATAGGGACCGACCTGTCTCACGACGGTCTGAACCCAGCTCACGTACCACTTTCATTGGCGAACAGCCAAACCCTTGGGAGCTTCTACACCCCCAGGATGTGATGAGCCGACATCGAGGTGCCAAACCGCATCGCCGCTGTGGACGCTCGGATGCGATAAGCCTGTTATCCCCAGAGTACCTTTTATCTGATGAGCGATGACCCTTCCATTCGGAATCACCGGATCACTAAGACCTACTTTCGTATCTGCTCGAGTTATGACTCTCGCAGTTAAGCACCCTTATACCTTTACGCTCTACGCCTGATTGCCGACCAGGCTGAGGGTACCTTTGTACTCCTCCGTTACTCTTTAGGAGGAGACCGCCCCAGTCAAACTGCCCAACTGACACTGTTCCCTGCCCAGTTTCATGGGACAAGGTTAGAACTAAAGCATATTCAGGCTGGTATTTCAACGATGACTCCAGGATGGCTGGCGCCACCCTTTCACAGTCTCCCAGCTATACTACACAAAACATACCTCAGCCCAATATCAGCCTACAGTGAAGGTTCATGGGGTCTTTCCGTCTAACCGCGGGTACGTGGCATCTTCACCACGACTACAATTTCACCGGGTCGGTGGTTGAGACAGTGCACCAGTCGTTACGCCTTTCATGCAGGTCGGAACTTACCCGACAAGGAACTTCGCTCACGAAGTACCTGACACTTTCATGCCAGCGTGGACTATATCTTTATCCAGTCAAGTTGCATCGGATCCTCTCGAGAACGGACCGCCGAGCAGTGTTCATAGACAAAGCTATGTCCACAATCTCGATCAATCCATCGTTCGTCAGATGCCGTTGCAATCTCATGAGGTCTACAATCTTATGAAACTTGACAAAGTCCTGTTGCTTGCGTGTCTGCAGAGGATGAGCTCCAAAGAACTCACATACTCGCTTCAGATCACTAAGCCTTCGGACTCGCAAACAGTACCGGTCTCCGTGATTTCTTCGCACGTTTCCGCAATCGAAGAACCTCTTCAACCTGTGAAGAACCTGTATATCGCGTTCATGCTGAACGACGACGAACTCAGGTATCACTTGGTACCCGACAGTCATTTCCGGGTGACGACTCAGGCTCACATGAAAGCAGCCTTCACCATCCACGAAACCAACTATCCAATCGGTTGCCAATTCCACAAGACACCTCCTGCTGGATACTTAGCGTGTAGTCTCTGAGGATCCCCAACCGTTCGATCGGGTTTCCTGCGGATTGTCCAATCCCATCACATTTTTACGCCACTCAGTTTGCAGCTGAGCAGTTGTAGTGTGGGCTCTAAGGAGTTTCCCGCATACAGCTAAGAGTTTACCTACCAATTACTTGATAGGGAGGCAGCATTTCTACCTTAGGACCCTCATAGTTAGGGCCGCCGTTTACTGGGGCTTCGGTCGCGGGCTTCGCATCCGAAGATGCTAACTCTCTTCCTTAACCTACCAGCACCGGGCAGGCGTCAGTCTCTATACATCCTCTTACGAGTTGGCAGAGACCTGTGTTTTTGATAAACAGTCGCTAGTGCCGATTTTCTGTGGCCTACTTGCGTAGGCGCCCCTTATCGCGAACTTACGGAGCCATTTTGCAGAGTTCCTTAACCACCGTTCTCCCGAGCGCCTGAGACTACTCATCTCGCCTACCTGTGTCAGTTTTAGTACGGTCACGTGTGCTTCAAAGCTTAGAAGCTTTTCTTGGACATCCTTCCAACATCATCCAGGTCATAGATGCTGTTAGCTCCGGTCCTTGAACATATATGTGGCGGATTTACCTACCACCATTCTCGGGCCGGAGCAACGGACGTTTCTACTCGTCCGCATGCTCTCCGGATGCCGTCCCTCCATCGCTCCACACACATGGCGCAGGAATATTAACCCGCTATCCATCGTCTACGCCTTTCGGCCTCGACTAAGGCACCGGCTAACCCTGGGCGGATTTACCTTCCCCAGGAAACCTTAGGCTTTCGGCGAACAGGATTCTCACCTGTTTTATCGTTACTCATTCCGGCATAATCACCTGTACAGGCCGACACCACTCGTTACCGTATGGCTTGTATCTCCTGTACAGCGCTCTCCTACCGATCCTTACGGATCCCGTAGCTTCGGTGTAATACTTACTCCCGTTCATTATCGGCGCAGAATCTCTCGACCAGTAAGCTGTTACGCACTTTTTAAATGGTGGCTGCTTCTAAGCCAACATCCTGGCTGTCACAGAGATTCAACTTCCTTAGTGACTGAGTATTACTTTGGGACCTTAGCTGACGATCTGGGTTGTTTCCCTCTCGACCACGGAGCTTATCCCCCGTAGACTAACTCCCGAGATAGTTAACACGGTATTCGGAGTTTGGTTCAGTGAGGTACCCTGGAATGGGCCCCCATCCGATTCAGTCTCTCTACCCCCGTGTCATAGTTGCTCGAGGCTAACCCTAAAGTTATTTCGGAGAGAACGAGCTATCTCTGCGTTTGATTAGACTTTCACTCCTCCCCACAGGTCATCCCCTCGGTTTTCAACCCAAGTGAGTTCGGTCCTCCACGCAGTTTAACCCGCGCTTCAACCTGCCCATGGGTAGATCACGCAGTTTCGCGTCTACCGCCCGCGACAATTGTCGCCCTATTAAGACTTGGTTTCCCTATGGCTCCGACCCGTAAGGTCTTAACCGAGCCACGAACGGTAACTCGCCGGATCATTATGCAAGAGGCACGCCGTCACACATATAAAATAGTGCTCCGACAGCTTGTAAGCACATGGTTTCAGGTTCACTGTCCTCCCCTAGCCGGGGTTCTTCTCACCTTTCGATCGCTCTACTTAGTTCACTATCGGTCGTTAGAGAGTATTTAGCCTTACGGGATGGTCCCCGTAGATTCAGTCGGGGTTTCACGTGCACCGACCTACTCAGGTATCTTTCGAGAGACAATACAACTTTCGCGTACCGGACTGTCACCGTCTATGGTCAACCTTTCCAAGTTGTTCCACTAGTCGACTGTTTGGTAACTCTCATGTGAAAGACCCTACAACCCCACGAGGGAAAACCCTTGTGGTTTGGGCTATTCCGCTTTCGCTCGCCGCTACTAACAGAATCGATTTTTCTTTCTTTTCCACCAGGTACTTAGATGTTTCACTTCCCTGGGTTGGCTGAACATACCTATGTATTCAGTATGAACCAGTTCGGGTATCTCGGGATCAATATTTGTTTGTCAACTCCCCCGAGCTTTTCGCAGACTTCCACGCCCTTCAAAGCCTTCTAACGCCAAGACATCCCCCATGCGCCCTTAGTAACTTGACCACCGAAATCTCGAACTCTCCCAAAACACTGCTTCGACAAAACAATCAGCAACTCAACCGGGGCTAGCGCCCAACAGCTTAGAAGACAACCATTCAACCTTACAGCACTTGGAAGCATCGAAACATCAAATGGCGTCCAGGTATGATCGACCTGAACTTTCATTTTTATAGCAAACCCGACTCACGTCGGTTCTACTCGATATTTCATTCTCAGCGCTCGCTATCTTGTTCTGACTATCCGAGCAATTTTCATTGCTACAGCGTCAGCTCAACCAGCGTCGTGTCGCACAACTATCAGCCCTTTCGAGCCTCAAGCTGCACGCTCAAGATGCCTACTACCAATCAACCAAATTTTCAAAGATCAAAGTTGTGTCCGTCGCGATTTTGCGTTCGCGGGGAGCTCAGTAATTTACGCTTGTCACTTCAGGTCGTCAACCGCAATTTTTGATTCGTTTCCGATTCATTTCTTTGCGTCGTGTCGGCCGTCAGTGGCTTGCGAGAGAGAGGAATCATCACGATTTTCGCTCACACCGCAAGTCCCATTTTCGTATTCTGCGAAAGTTTTTTAAAACTCGCAAAAACGCCTGGGAAAATCAACAAAATGGAGGTGGACGGACTTGAACCGACGACCCTCTGCTTGCAAAGCAGATGCTCTCCCAACTGAGCTACACCCCCGGATTTTGTGCCGGCCTCCCACTCGGCAACTAGTGCCGACCGAAGCCGCTCCGTTATCGCTACCAAATTGTACGCCAATCGCTTTGATTGGACTTCGGTTTCGATCCACTCCGCGAGTCCCCTAAAAGGATTCGCTATGCAGATCAGTGGGCGCGCCAGAATTCGAATCTGGGACCTCGTCGTTATCAGCGACGCGCTCTAACCAACTGAGCTACGCGCCCAAACTTTCGCTTGAGCCATCCCCAGCAGTCAAACTCGCTCGCGTGCTTTTCCGCCCGGGAATCCAGTTATCGGCCGCTCGTTCAATGAACCTAAGTCGAACCTATGTCAGTTTCGACCTAAGTCGCTCTTGGAGTCACGGGTGCCAATAAGCTAGACTGCAAAATCCTAGCCAATGGTTCGGACCTGTCAACCGGCAACTTCAACTCTTGTCAATGAACTGGTCAGCACCCTCGGGCCCGGGAGCATTTGTTTTCGACACTCACCGCTCACAAAGTTCAATCAATTTCGCACACTTGATTCAGTTTTCACTCGCGCAAGGAGCCGCTGCGGATGTCTGAGTTCCCCCGATTTTTCTCGACCAACTTCCCTCGAATGATTCGCCCAACCGGAAGTAACACCGCCCGACTCAAACCAGCCCTGGCCACCGCCATCGCGCTGGCTTGCCTGGCCACTGTGCCACAACCTGCACTTGCCCAAAAAACCGAAAAACTTACCAAGGCCCTCGCCCAAAAGCCGCTCCAAGATGACGTGCCCTTCGACACAGTCCCAGCCGACAAGATCGAACAGTGCGATATCGAGGAAACAACTCGCGCCGACGGCAAAGGTTTTCTCGTCACCGGTGAAGGCGGACAAACCTTGCGCTGGTTCGTCGATACCAACGGCGATAACAAACTCGATCGCTGGTGCTATTACTCGCAAGGCGTCGAAACCTATCGCGAAATCGATTCGGACTTCGATCGCGTGGCCGACCAGTTCCGTTGGCTCGGCACCGGCGGCACACGCTGGGGCATCGACGAGAACAAAGACGGCAAGATCGATCGCTGGAAAGCCATCTCCGCAGAAGAACTGACCGCGGAAATCGTCAAAGCCGCCGCCGCTCGCGATGGCGATCGCTTTGCCACGCTGGTCGCCACCGAAAAAGAGATCCAAAGCCTGCAGCTTGGCACAGACAAAAACGGCACGTTGCAACAAAAGGCCAAAGATGCCAGGCTGCAATTCGAAAAGTGGGCAGCCGGCCAAAACGTGGTCAACAAAAGCAGCCGCTGGACTCACTTTGGCGCTGAAAAACCAGGCATCGTTCCCGCCGGCACCGACGGCGCCCAGAAAGACGTAACCGTTTACGAAAACGTCGTCGCTCTGCTCGAGACCAACGACAAACCACAACAGTTACTCGTCGGCACGCTGATTCAAATCGGCGATACATGGCGAGCCATCGACCTGCCGCGCGCAGTCACCGAAGGCACTGAACTGAGCGATGCCGGCGTATTCTGGAACGCCTCCTTCTCCAATCGAGGCCAAGCCGCCGCGGCTGCCGCAGTGCCTGCCGGCATGAACAAAGCCCTCGAGCGTTTGCTCACCGATCTCCAAGAAGCCGACGATAAACTGCAAAAGGCTGATACAACCGATCGCTCACGCTGGCACGCAGCCCGCGCCGATGCCATCGAGAAACTGATCTCGGCCAGCGACTCAGCCGAAGACAAAACTAATTGGATTCGCCAGTTCGCCGACACCGTCAACGCGGCTTTCCAAACCGGCGAATACCCCGAAGGCGTTTCGCGCCTGGCATCGATGCGCACCAAGCTCGTCAACGTTACCAAAAACGATAACGACCTGGCCTATGTGGCGTATCGCAGCCTGACGGCTGACTACTTCAAAGAGATTCAAAACCCTAACGTTAATTTCCCTGTGGCTCAAAAAGCTTATTTAGATAGCCTTGAGAAATTCGTTAAGGAATACCCTAATAGCGATGATACAGTCGAAGCCATGATCGAGATCGCTAAAGGTGCCGAATTGGTCGGCGACAACATCGAAGCCGTGCGCTGGTATGAGAACGCCTCCAAGAAATTCCCTGACGCCATCTCGGGCAAGAAAGCCGCTGGTGCCCTCAAACGCCTCGATTTACGCGGCAAAAAGTTCACCATCGGCGGCAAAACGCTCAGCGGCAAAGACTTCAATTCAAAGGATCTGGTTGGCAGCCCGGTAATCGTCCATTACTGGGCCAGTTGGTGCGAACCATGCAAACAAGAGATGCGCGCTCTTAAAGAATTGCGCAGCCAATTCGCTAAAGATAAATTGCGCATCGTCGGTATTAATGTCGATAGCAACCCAGAAGATGCCAAAGCTTTCCTCAAGCAAAACGATTATGCGTGGGATCATATCCATGAACCAGGCGGCCTGGATGGCAACCTGGCCGTGGGCCTGGGCGTCTTCAACTTGCCGGTGAACGTCGTCGTCGATAGCCAATCGATTGTCGTCAAGAGCGGCATTCACTACAGTGAGCTGCAAGGTGTGATTGAAACGATCATCAAAAAGTAATTGATGTTTGGTCACTCATTTTTGGTCAGTTCTGACCAAAAACGAGTGACGAAGACAACATAGCTCCATGAAGGGCGATACGTTGAGCCAGTTACCATTGCGAGGCGTATTGCCTGTTTTTCAGACGCCTTATCACGATGATGAATCGATCGATTGGGCAACTCTCGAAAGCGAAATTCATTGGCTGCTCGACGCCGGCGCTCACGGCGTCGTGATGGCCATGGTCTCCGAATACTTGAGACTCGATTTCGCGGAACGCCGCGAAATGGCCGCCAAGATCGTCCAGTTCGCAGGCGGTCGCGGTACTGTCATCATCAGCGTGGGCGCAGAATCGTCGCGCATCGCTGAAGAGAATGCGAGGCACGCTGAATCCATCGGTGCCAGTGGCATCATGGCTATTCCGCCTGTCTCTATCGGCGTCGGTGAAAGCGAGTTGATCCGCTATTACGAGCGGATTATTCGCGCATGCTCGATCCCCGTCGTTGTCCAAGATGCCAGCGGCTATGTGGGGCGTCCGATGTCGATCCCGATGCAAGCTGCGCTCCTGGATCAGTTCGGCCCGGAACGCATCTATTACAAGCCCGAAGCTACACCGATCGGTCCGCGTCTCTCTCAACTGCGCGATGGCACGCGCGGCCAGGCGAAAATCTTCGAAGGCACCGGCGGTATCGCTCTGCTGGATAGCTTTCGTCGCGGCATCGTCGGTACCATGCCCGGTGCCGATTTGATTCATGCCATCGTGGCCTTATGGCAAGCTCTCTCAGTGGGAGATGAGCAGAGGGCTTACTCTTTATCGCTGCCATCTCTTCGCTCGTCGCCATTCAGAACAGCCTGGATGCCTTCTTGGCTGTCGAGAAACATCTGCTCGTGCGCCAAGGCATCTTCAAGAATACACTTGTGCGCGGGCCCGTGGGTTATCAGCTGGATGAGGAAACACGCGAAGAGGTGGATCGGTTGTTCGAGCTGTGCACGGGCGCGATTTGACAAAAAATTGGAAGACAAAAGATAAAGGGCTTATATCTTCTTGCTTGGATCGATGAAGATCCAGCAGAGGGCGCCGAGCATGTAGACGACGGCGAAGAGGAGCAAAGCCAGATTCCAGTTGGCGGTCCAGTCGACGATGGTCGCAACCACGACGGGGCAGAGAGCAGCGGCTATGTTGCCGGCCATGTTCATCGTGCCGAAAACTTGAGGCACGTGCTGTCCGCCAACGTCGATCGTGGCTGAGAAAGCGCACGGACCAGCCAGCGCTGCGCACACCGATCCGGCTGCCATCAGTAACACGGCTAGTGTTACATCCTCGACAAACCAGGCACACAAAATCAACAAACCACAACTGGCCAGCGCTCCAAACCCAACCGCGCTGCGACTGAGCCGGAGATTCGTCGTGTGTTTGAAGATCCAATCCGTAATCCATCCACCGCATAAACTGCCGATCAAAGTGCCCGCAAACACAACTCCCTGCAACACTCCCGATCGCTCAATGGATACACCACGCGTCTCTTGCAGGAAAGTTGGAAACCAACTGGCGAAGAACATGTAACCGGCTGCACGCGCGATCTGCTGACCACAAAGAAGCCAGAGAGCGGAGTTGCCTAACATGCGAAGCCAGAGAGTCGGAGTGTCCGTCTTCGATTCGGGACTAGTCTTCGCTTCCGCACTGTCGGCAATGTGTTCTAGCTGATCAGAATCTTTAGCGATCAGCGCAAGTTCGGCGGGGTTCACTCGGGGATCGGATCGCGGTGTGTTGCGGTACTGTATGCAGAACAGATGGCCCAGAGAAAGCCCGGCACCGCGTAAATGCCAAACAAACTGCGCCAGCCATAGCTATTTAGTATTGGACCGGTCAACACACTTGCTAGTATCGCACCGACTTGCATGCCTGAAGCCAATATCGCGCAGGAGATCGATCGCCGCGCTACAGGCATCCACTGAGCAATGGCACTGCACGCGGCCGGAAACACGCCCGCTTGCGCGATGCCCATGATCAGTTGAGCCACCACCAATAAGATAAAGCCGGGCGAAAACAAACAGCATCACCGAGCTGGCGGACCATAAGAGTGCAAAGGCAGTCAGAGCGATACGGCTGCCCCATCGCTGCGAGAGCCAACCACTAGGTACCTGGCATAATGCATAGCTCCAATAGAACGCGGCCATGAACCAGGCCGATTGATCCAGCGTCAACTGAAACTCTTCTCGAATCGTGCTTTCCGCAACGCTTACCGCGTTTCGCACCAGATAGGATATACACGCCGCCAGGCTGAGCAGCGTTAGTACTCGATATCGCACGCGCGTCGGTGCGTTACTTTGGTCCAACATATTTTGTCAGCGCCTCTCTGACTGAAGATTGAATGACAAAATCATGTGGACTTCAAGCAAGTAATCGTTCGATCGCTCCGCTGGCGGCCTCCAAGAGCAACTCGGCAGAACCACGATCAAACGGGGTTTGCCATACTTGATACAAATCGTGATCGTAGCACTCGCGCGGCGGCAGATAACCCATCGAACCATTCACCAGGTTCATGCAAACCACCGCGCGACCAGCAAAGCGTCGTCGCAGTTCTGATTGCAGGCCTGAATAAGCTTCGCAGCAACTGGCCACGAGCACTGCATCACCCAAACGCCAGGCAACGATCGGCAGCGAATAAGTGCGACCATCGCCCAGCGCGCGGCGAATATCGCGCTTGCGACGCAAGCGTTCTTCGAGGGCTCGATCGCTCGTGGCCGCTCGCTCACTTTCAAGCTGGGCAGCCGAAGGCCAGTCTTTCAGCGGCAGTTCAACACTTACCGCCTGCGCTCGCACCATACTGGAAACATCGCAAGCTTGCGGTGACCAGACTGCCAGCGGCGCACCCGACTCAACGGTTCGTTGATAAGCAAGCGCATGGCGCAGGGCGTTCCATATCTTCGAGCGTGGCCAGCGCTGCATAGGCTAACTGTCGACCATGCCGATCGGCTACTGTCGTATCGCCCACGTATTGTTCGCGCGGCCCGAGTTCACCGGACGCTCCTTGCAAGAACAACGCGGGCACTCGCGTCGTTTGCTGCATCGTGTCGCGCATCGCTCCGATGTAATCGGGCGAGATGGCACGATTGTCCCAAGCCAAAGTTGTTGGATGACAAGCGTAATTGACCAGCGTGCCCAACATGCGCCCCGACGCAACGTCGCTTATCCTTCCAACCAGCAAAGTGTCATCGCTTTTGCCGGTCGGGTTATAGCCACAGATCAGACGTGACTTACTGGTATCAGGGTCCGGTAAATCGCGATAGGCAGCCAGGTGACATCGGCCCGTATGCCACTCCAGCACAGCTTCGCTGGCCGTGGCCAGGGCTGTATCAATGGCGTAGCGACTGCCTTCGATCAAGCGATCCATCCAAGGACCAATCAAATGACTGCCTGGTAGCGTGTCATCGGGTTCCATCAGCGGTGGGCCAGCATGCGTATGCGATAACGCAAAGGCAACGTGAGTAGCTGGCGCAGCGGCCGCATCCAGCAGGGCCTTTTGCACGCGGTGAAAAGCTTGCGGCGTCTTCCACCAACCGAGATCAGCATCGATCAAAACCAGCGGCGGCCCACCTCTTGCAGACTCTGAATCGTCAGCGCCGTTAATGTCAGCGGTCGATGAATGCTCTCCGCCACATCATGCACTGCCGCGCCCCAGTTCCGCGCGTAGATCCCGATCGGCGGAGTAATATCGATGCGAGCAAGCCCGATCTTGGCACGCAGAGCAGAATGTTTGAGTGTTGGTAAAAGCATGGCAGTAGGCAGTAGGCAGTAGGCAGTAGGCAGTAGGCAGTAGGCAGTAGGCAGTAGGCAGTAGGCAGTAGGTAGTTGGCAGTTGGCAGTTGGCAGTTGGTAGTTGGTAGTTGGTAGTTGGTAGTTGGCAGTTGGCAGTTGGTAGTTGGTAGTTGGTAGTTGGTAGTTGGTAGTTGGTAGTTGGTAGTTGGTAGTTAGGAGTTAGGAGTTAGGAGTTAGGAGTTAGGAGTAAGGAGTAAGGAGTAAGGAGTAAGGAGGCTGCGTTTGAGTTTGAGCGAAGGTGCCCCTCTCCCCTGTGTACTCACAGGGGAGAGGGGGTAGGGGGTGAGGGGCGCGCTGAAGTTCGGAGCACGCTACCGTATCGATGCTGGTGAGCAATTACTTTACGCGTAAAGTAATTGTATCGCGGTGGCTTAGCTAAGGCATTGTACAGCAATGCGGTTCCTCGCTCCCAGCGCCCCTCACCCCCCGGCCCCCTCTCCCCTGTGAGTACACAGGGGAGAGGGGGAGCCCCTGCGCTTTGACCTACTCCACTCCTAACACCTTCTACTCACTGCCACTGCCACTGCCACTGCCACTGCTACTGCTACTGCTTACTGCTACTGCTTACTGCTACTGCTACTGCTACTGCTACTGCTACTGCCACTGCTTACTGCTTACTGCCGACTGCCTTCTCTTCTGCCTTCTGCCTTCTGCCGACTGCCGACTGCCGACTGCCTTCTGCCTTCTGCCGACTGCCGACTGCCGACTGCCGACTGCCTACTACCAATCGCCGATGCTGCCGTCGGGGTAGAAGACGCGTTGGGGGACTTCTTGCTGGAAGGGGTGACGGGCTACTTCGGCTTCGTTGATTTCTATACCCAAGCCGGGGCGAGTGTTGGGGTATACGATGCGGCCTTGCTCTTGAACGGTAAAGCCTTCTTGCACAACATCGCTGCGCCACGGTACATCGGCGTGCACCGATTCGCAGATGATGTAGCTGGGCTGTGAGAAACCAAACTCGAGCGAGGCGGCTGTGCTGACTGGTCCTTGAGGATTGTGCGGCGCTAGTGCAATGCGATGAGCTTCAGCAAGTGCTGCGATGCGTCGCGCCTCGGTGAATCCGCCGCAGTGCGTAATGTCGAGCTGGCAGATCTCACAACCGCGAGCTTCGAACAGATCGCGAAACGCGGCCAGGTGAGTCATACGTTCCCCCGTGGCAATCGGCGTGGTCACGGCCGCGTTAATAGCAGCCAGCCCAGCAATATTCTCAGGCCAACAAGGTTCTTCGAAGAAATACAAACCGTAGTCATCGAGGGCTTTGGCGAAGCGCATGCCCATCGCTGGTGAAGGCCGCGCGTGGCAATCGACCATGATGTCGATGTTATCACCTACAGCATCGCGCATGGCGGCCACGCAAGCCTCTGCGGCTTTAATTGGTTTGAGCCCTTCGATGGGCATGGTCGGCGGTACGGCCATCGATTTAAATGCCGTGAAGCCACTGGCAACGGCTTGCTGGGCTAGTTCCGCAAACTGCTTGGCGTTGTCGACTGGCGTTTCGTAAAAGCTTTCGAGATTGCCACCGCCCAGATGGCAATACAAACGCACGTAGTCGCGGACGGGGCCACCCCAAAGTTTATGACAAGGCACGCCCAGCTGTTTTCCGAGGATATCCCACAAGGCGATATCGATACCCGAGATCGCGGTGGCTCGAACAATATCGCCCCCATGCCAGAAATGTTGGCGCCACATCATTTGCCACAGATGTTCCGGCCGGGTCGGGTCTTCGCCGATGAGCAACTGAGCGATATCTTCGATCGCACCGACCACGCTGCGCGTGTGCCACTCCAGCGTGGCTTCGCCCCAACCGAACAGGCCCGGCGAGTCGGTGATTACTTTGACGAAGATCCAATTGCGCATACGCGCGTGACAAACGAACGTTTCGATTCTTTCGATTCGCATGGTGTCAATCTATGGATCTGACCAAAAATCAGGTGACAAAAAAATTTTTGTCACTCCATTTTTTTGTCAGATGTTTTTTGCGCATCTTCAGTGTGCGCGGGGCGGGAGGTCATGTGCGGGGCGGGGATGGGTGCGGAGGGAGGCTCGTGCGTTTCATAGGCATCATCATAGCGAGATACGTAGCCCGGTTGTTTGGCTCGCTCCAGTTCGAGCGCATATTCTTCGACCACGCGGGCTTGGATCAAGTCGCGGCAGGCTTGATTGATCGGATGGGCGACATCGGCATACAGTTTATTGGGCACTTCTTCATCGCGTGACTCGCGCGATTCGCGCAGTCGTCCGCCGCATTGATTGCAGAAGTTGCTGCGCAGATGATTCTTGTTGCCACAGCGATTGCAGCGAAACGTCAGCTTGCGGCTGGGCATGGCAACGAAGGGCCCCTGGCTACCCTCGATAATCTTCAAATCGCGTACGACGAAACAGTTGTCGAACGTGATTGAGCAGAAGGCGCGAAGCCGGTCCTCCGACTCCTCCATCAGCTTTATTCGAACCTCGGTAATCTCCACCGTCTCTGCTCCCTTATGCATTTAACGTGGATCCACTCGGCTCTGCCGGCTGTGCGTGTCCGTGTCGTCCGTAAACTCGTTCAAGCTCTGGCTATGCAAAACAAGTCTATCACGACGTGATCGACAGCTTTGCACAGTTCTAACACAAAGTTCAGCTATTCTGTTTAACGAGGTCTGTTCAGCCAGGAATGCGTTCAAGTTGTTGTTCAATAGGTGCTGCATACCAGGCTGTGGCGACATGAGCTCTGGGCAGTCCAAGTTCGATCAATTGATTGGCGATGACGAGACCTTCGTCAAGATTGTTCACAATGGCAAAGCAAGCCGATCCGCTGCCGCTCATCATAGCCCTAGGTTTACCGAGCTGTTGATAATAGCTCAGTTGACGACCGATCCACTCGGTCAGCCTGGCGGCTGGCAGTTCGAGTGCATTGAACAATTCCGCTTCGAAAGCAGCGGCAGCCGTCTGGCTGGTCCAGTCTTGTCGGGCGTCTTGGCATAGTTCCACCAGCGAGTCGCTACTGCGAACCTCAGCAGTGGATTGCCACGACTTGTAAACCTCGGCCGTTGAAGAGCCGACCGGCGGGTGAGAGATCACGAAGCACAATGGTGGTCGGCCCGGTAATATCTCCACATGTTCGCCACGTCCGGTTGCTCGTGCTAATCCGATGCCGGTTGATGCACCTCCTAAAAAAAGCGGTATGTCACTACCTAAATCCTGGGCAATCCGCACAGCCATCTGCCGATCCCAACATTGCTGGCTGGCCATGGCAGCCACGATTGCGGCGGCCGCATCGGAACTGCCTCCTCCCAGACCAGCCGCAGCCGGTATCTGCTTCTCCAACTCTACGCGCCAACCGCCGCGATAGCCAATCGCCTGGCTGACGGCGTTCAACGCGCGCACGACTAAATTGCTCGCATCGACCGGAATTTGCCAGGCTGGATCGCTCGTATCCGAGCCGTTTGCTCCCGTCGATGGTCGCTTGATGGAAAAGTCGATCCCAGCGTCAGTGGACGCCACTGTTAACTGATCCCACCAAGTCACTGGACACATGATGGTGTCTATTTCATGATATCCGTCTGCGCGCTTGCCCAACACGTCGAGAAACAAATTCAGTTTCGCAGGCGTGCGGATCTTCCAGCCGCTATCTGTCGGTTCAATTAACATCACCAGCATTGTGGTGGTTTAGCGCGCCCCCAGTCAAGAGGCGGGGGAGAAGTTGGCAGTTTGCGAAAAGGATCTGACAAAAAATTAGGGACAAAAGATTCTTCGTACTGCCTACTGCCTACTGCCTACTGCCTACTGCCTACTGCCTACTGCCTACTGCCTACTGCCTACTCAAATCCGACCTAACAATGAAAGTTCGGTTGACGTACAATATTGGTCCTGAGTCGTGAGGCTCTAAACACCCTAAACCACTTGGTTTGGCACATTTCACAGTTCAAGAGAGACGATAGGTCCCCGATGTCGGAAGACAAACTCACCCCGGCCGAGCATGCCAAGATCAACGGCAACTACTTGCGTGGCACAATTGCCGCTGATTTGGCTGGTGAAAGCGACCAGTTCGATAAAGAGAATCAACTTCTGCTGAAGTTTCATGGAACGTATCAGCAAGACGATCGCGATAGCCGCACCGAGGGCAAAGTCTACTCGATGATGACGCGCACGCGCATCCCTGGCGGTAAGCTGACCGCCGCCCAGTTGATCGAACATCTCGATATGTGCGATCAAATTGGCAATGCCACGCTTAAGTGTACAACGCGACAGGCCCTGCAACTGCATGCAATTCCGAAAAAGGATATCAAGGAAGTCATGCAGCGCATCGCCAAGGTCAACCTGTCGACAATCGCGCTTGCGGTGACGTGAATCGTAACGTGATGTGCTGCCCAGCGCCTTACAAAGACTCGATCCACACCGATATGCAAAAGCTAGCCGACGACTTGGCGCGACATCTCGAGCCGAGCACCAAGGCATATTACGAAATCTGGCTGCGCGACGATTCGAGCGGCGAAGAAACGCTCCTCGAGTCGACGCAAGAAGAACAAGAGCCGATCTATGGCAAGACCTATTTGCCACGCAAGTTCAAGACGGCTATCGCATTGCCTGAGGATAACTGCGTCGACGTTTACACCAACGACCTCGGCTATATCGCGGTTGTGCGCGATGGCAAAATCATCGGTTACAACGTGACTGTCGGTGGTGGTCTGGGCATGACACCGTCGGCCAAGAAGACTTTCCCAGCGCTCGCCAAGCGATTGGGCTTCGTCACTCCCGACCAGACTTGTGCTATCGCAGAAGCCATCATCAAGGTCCAGCGCGACTACGGTAATCGTACCGATCGCAAGACGGCCCGCATGGAAGTACTTGATCGCCGAAAAGGGCATGGAGTGGTTCAAAGCGGAAGTCGAAAAGTATTTCGGCCAGCCGATTCCAAGAATGCACCGAAGATGACGTGCATGGCTTCGATGACCACTTGGGCTGGTTCGAGCAAGGCGACGGCTTGTGGTTCTACGGTTGGAACGTCGAGAACGGTCGGCTGTACGACAGCGAAGATCGCCGCTGGAAGTCAGCCATTCGCGAGATCTGGCGCGACGATCAATCCCGGCATTCGTTTGACGCCGCATCAGAGCATTATCTTCGCGGACGTAAAACCCGAGCACAAGCAAACGCTCGAGTCGATCATCAAGAAACACAAGCTGCCGCTGTCCAACGAGATCTCCGAAGTGCGACGTTGGTCGATGGCTTGTGTAGCCTTGCCAACATGCGCGCTAGCTGTGACCGAGAGCGAGCGAGCATTACCGAGTGTCATTGATGAAATGGAGAAGGAGCTGGCCAGGTTAGGCCTGTCTTCAGAACAGTTCACAGTGCGTATGACCGGTTGCCCGAACGGTTGTGCTCGTCCCTACAATGCTGAATCGGCTTAGTCGGTAAGACCAAAGGCAAGTACACCGTTTATGTCGGTGGCAAGCTTCTGGGAACTCGCCTGGGCTTCATCCACAAAGATCTGGTCACTCAGGAAGACATCGTGCCGACCTTGGTGCCACTCTTCACAGCGTTCAAGAGCATGCGCAGCGGCAGTGAATCGTTCGGCGATTCTGCGCTCGGCTCGGCAACGAAAAGCTGCTCGAAATCTCCGAGCAGTTCAAATCACTTTCTGCTTAACATCTTTTGTCATTCAATGTTTTGATCAGATGCGCTCTGACAAAAATGGAGTGACAGAGTATTAATTACGCTCAAGAATAAATTCATGCAACTAGCCAAACTGATCAATGCCGCAGGCCAGCCTGCGGTTGCTCGCGTTGAAGGTGATTCGCTGGTAGTTCTCGATTTGGCGGCAGCCGGCCTCGCGACCTTGGCCGACATCCTGGCAACGGATTCGCCAGCCCAAGACGGTAGCCAGTCTGGAAAACCCACGGGTGAAAAGATCGCTGTCGCGCAAGCCAAACTGCTTGCCCCCATCGATCATCAGAGGTGTGGGCCGCTGGCGTTACCTACAAACGCAGCCAAACAGCTCGCATGGAAGAATCGGAAACCGCTGCCGTCGTGTTACGACCGTGTGTACGCTTCACCGCGACCCGAGCTGTTCTTCAAAGCCACGCCCCATCGCTGCTCCGGCCCGATGGCCCCGGTGCGCATCCGCAAGACGCAACTTGAGACGTACCTGAGCCCGAGTTGACGCTCGTGCTGTCACCCAAGCTCAAGCTGGTTGGTTTCACAATCGGCAACGATATGAGCTCGCGCGATATCGAAGGCGATAATCCGCTCTACTTGCCTCAAGCCAAAGTGTACGATCAATGCTGTGGCCTCGGTCCATGGATTACGCTGGCTGAAGACATGCCAGCCATTCCGGATATCAAGATTGACTTGAAGATCGAGCGCGATGGGAAGACAGTATTCGAAGGTCATACGTCTGCCGAGCAGATGGCTCGTACTTTCGAAGGTCTCATCGAATGGCTCGGCCGAGATAACAGTTTCCCCAATGGTGCGTTCATGCTCACCGGCACTGGCATTGTTCCGGATAGCACCTTCACTTTGGCTCCTAAAGATCGCGTCTCGATCACGATCGCCGGCATCGGCACCTTGGTAAATGATGTTGTCCAAGGTTAAGACTCTGACAAAAAAATTTGATGACAAAAATTGTAAGAAGAAAATAGATCCAATGACCGCACATGTTTTGATTGATGGCAAGTGGCAAGCGTCTGGGGAACGGAAACGTTTCAATCGATGAATCCAGCTACCGGCCAACCGCTGCCGGAGACGTTCCCGATCAGCAACTGGGCAGATTGCGAGCTGATGCTGCAAGCTGCGACGAAAGCCGCGGTGGAACTGCGCAAGCTGGGCCCTGAACCGATCGCCAAGTTTCTGGAAGACTTCGCGGCGCGATTGGACGCGAACGTGGATGAATTGGCCACGCTGGCCAACAGTGAAACGGCCTTGCCCGTCGACCCGAGACTGGGCAAAGTCGAATTGCCGCGCACGTCGGGGCAATTGCGACAAGCCGCTGCGGCCGTGCGCAGTGGCTCTTGGGCTTTGCCAACCATTGATACGGAAACTCCACATTCGTTCGTGTTATGAGCCGCTTGGACCGGTCTGTGTGTTTGGTCCGAACAACTTTCCGTTTGCCTTTAACAGCGTCTCCGGCGGTGACTTTGCGGCCGCGATTGCCGCTGGTAACCCGGTGATCGGCAAAGCCAATTCCTCGCATCCGGCGACCACGAAGCGACTGGCTGAACTCGCCTTCGGAAGCGATCAAGGCCACGGGCTTGCCAGCCGCTACACTGCAATTGGTTTATCGACTGGGTCATGATGATGGTGCCAAACTGGTTAGCGATCCGCGTGTCGGAGCTACTGGTTACACCGGTTCACGACATGCAGGCTTGGCCTTGAAAGCCGCTGCGGATAAAGCCGGTAAGCCAATTTATCTAGAGCTCTCGAGCGTGAACCCCTTGATCATTCTGCCGGGCGCATTGGCAGAGCGTGGGGCTGAGCTGGTCGACGAATTTGTGGGCAGTGCCTTGATGGGCGCGGGCCAGTTCTGCACCAACCCAGGGCTGGTGCTGCTGATCGCCGGTGCTGATACCGATGCGTTTATTCAGGGTGTCAAAGCCAAGTATGGTGCAGCCGCCGCAGGCACTTTGTTGTCCAACGGCGTGCGAACTTCGCTGACCAAAGCCATCGACGTACTGACGAAGGCCGGTGCCAAACTGGAAGTCGGTGGCTCGGCAATCGAGGGCCGCTGCAGTGTGAGCAATACGTTGCTGACGGCCACTGCCAGTCAATTCCTGAAAGACCCACACGTATTCCAGACGGAAGCGTTCGGCAATGCAACCTTGATGGTAGTGGCCGCTTCGCAAGCTGAAATTGTACAAGTGCTGCAAGCGCTTGAAGGCAATCTGACAGGCTGTATCTATTTCGGCCAAGAGCGGCACAGATGATGCAGCGTACGATGCGATTGCACCAGAGCTCGCATGCAAAGTTGGTCGATTGCTCAACGACAAGATGCCTACCGGAGTCGCTGTGAGCGCTGCCATGAATCATGGCGGTCCTTATCCGGCGACCGGTCATCCTGGTTTCACGGCGGTGGGCATTCCTGCCAGCTTGCTGCGTTTCGGCAAGCTGGACTTGTTACGATAATGTGCGAGCAGGTCGCTTGCCCAAGCTGTTACGCGACGGAAAGCCCCGGGCCAAACACTTGGCGTTACATCGATGGTCAATGGAAATGCGCTTAACCCGTTTTTTGTCAGTCAATCTTTTGTCAGATCTGACGAAAAATTGGAGGACAGAAAATGAATTCGGGATTGTTCATCGGTGGCAAGTGGCGAAACGGTTCAGGACGAACTGAAGTAACCAATAAGTTTACATGTAAAGTAATTGGCAGTGTGGCCACTCCTGGCGAAAGCGACTTGGAGTTGGCTCTATCGAGCGCCGTGGAAGGCGCTCGAGCCATGGCAGCTTTGCCGACTCATGGCCGCTACGATATTCTCGCACGAGCGTCACAGCTTATCGCCGCGCGAAAGGATTCGCTGGCATAAAACGATCGCTGAAGAAGCTGGCAAGCCGATCAAGTTTGCACGGGTCGAAGTTGATCGAGCTGTGCAGACGTTTCTTTTGGCAGCCGAAGAATCGCGGCGTATCCACGGCCAGACCATCGCCCTGGATGCTGTGCCATCAGGCGAAAATTTTTTTGGCTTTTGGTGGCGCAAACCCGTGGGTGTGGTGGTAGCCATCACCCCGTTTAACTTTCCCCTGAACCTCGTCGCGCATAAGCTGGCACCTGCCATCGCCGCCGGCAATGCGTACATTCACAAGCCGCGGAGGTCACGCCGCTGACGGCCGTGTCCTTGATGGAAATTTTGCTCGAAGCGGGATTGCCTGAGCATGCCGGCCAATTGATCCCAGGCAGTGGCAAGTCGATCGGCAAGGCGTTGGTCAGCGATGCACGCGTGCGCAAAGTCACCTTTACTGGCAGCGCACAGGTTGGCGCTCAGATCCTCGCACAGGCTGGCATCAAGAAGGTCACGTTGGAACTGGGCCAATAGCTCGCCGGTGATCGTGGCGGCGGATGCAGATGTCGAGTTGCTGCGCGGCGCTGTGCCATCGGTGCCTTTGCGCATTCAGGCCAGGTCTGCATTAGCGTGCAGCGTATCTATGTCGATGAATCGATCGAGAACCAATTCCGAGATGCCTTGATCGCTGCCACTGCCCAGATCCAGGTCGGCGATCCGTTGCAAGAGAGCACTGATGTTGGCCCGATGATCGCGGAAAAAGAAGCTGAGCGCATCGAGCAGTGGGTCAGCGAAGCGGAGCAGGGCGGGGCGCGACGTTTAGTCGGTGGCCAGCGCGATGGCGCTGTGTTTATCCGACAGTGCTGGATGCGACTACGCCTGAGATGAAGGTCAACGCGCACGAAGTGTTTGCACCGGTGGCCACGTTAACTTCGTTCAAGAGCTTCCAGCAGGCGCTCGAGTTGGCCAATGGTACGGAGTATGGCTTGCAGGCGGCGGTGTTTACGCAGGATGTTAACCGCGTGATCAAGTCGATCAAGCAGTTGGATTTCGGCGGCGTGATCATCAATGACATGCCCGGTTTTCGCGTCGATTCACATGCCTTATGGCGGCAACAAGCAGAGCGGCTTAGGCCGTGAGGGTATTCGCTTTGCGATCGAAGAGATGACCAACATCCAAACCGTGGCCATGCGTGAAACGCTCTGAATGGCCAATCAACCTTGGGCGCGACTCGTGTTCGCCTGAACGTTTGTCCCCCAATCTTTCGTCAGATCTGACGAAGATGAAGTGACCAAAAGACGCACAAAGCCAACCGTTGCTTCGCGCGCGATAATGGCCTTCCACACGACAGCCAAGTTTGTTTTACCGTCGATGGCAAACCGGGTATACTTCAAACTTGAGTGCAAGCAAGAGCTGGAAACAAAGCGTCCGAAATAGCCGTTCTGGCTGCCGCTTTATGACGGGTTCTTCAATTAACGCGGTGATGGTCAACGCCAGCGTTTACATGGAGCGCAGCATGGAAACACTGTTCCGATCCGGCATCGGCTTCGTTCGCGACTCAGTAGTTTATCGAGATTTTGCGTATCGCATTGATAGAAGTAAAACAAAGTTCTGGGCGCATGTGGAGAACGAGAGCTGTTGGTGGATGATAGAGATTCGTTGTCTTGCTCAAGATTATGACTACCCACTAGACGAGGACGATGTCAGTCGTTGGCCACCGGATGACGAACCTACCGTAGAGTTATCACTGCCACATGAGCTCTTGCCGAAGACCTGGCGCGAACTCAGTGATTCCAACTGCAGTTTTGTTTTTGGTCCTGAAGACGCATTTCCGATTTGCCCCAGGCATGCTTTCCACTGCCTACACGGGCACTCATTACTCGTGTACCGATCACCACTTGGCGTTTGGTAAAATGTTCCAATCTTGATTCCGTTACGATGGAAGACCATCGGCAAGAGATTTCCCAGAAGACACTGGCGAGCCCTTTTTCGTGGACGTAGAACTGCGATTTGCTGGAATTCGGTGCTTCACAACTTCTGAATCACATGCCCGAGATTCTAAAGGCTGTTTCTCCATGGTTTGAACAATCCGATTTTCAAGTTGGTACACGGGACGATAGATCCGTTTGGTTAACTCTTGTCAGCAATACGAGCCAACCAAGCAGCACAGCACCTCAGCCACACGATGAGGCGCTCTGAAATGGAAACCCGCTCGTCGCGGCGATGTTATTACTAATCGTTCGCCGATTGGGAGCACTGAATGAACGCCGACTTCCACAGAGTTCGTAAGCGATGAACATTTATTCGTGTCCATCACCGATCGCGAAAGCGAATCTTGATTGCCAATGTGTTGTCCATGATTGTGATGGGGCCATTCGCGTTTGGAATTGCATCGCTCTGGCACTTTCAAGGCCCTGCAATGTGGATCGCCAGTATCTTGTTTGTGGCCCAACATGGATTATTTGGATGGAACACATGGACCGTCGCCAGGCAGAGTCGTGACTTTGTGTGCCTTCTGACAAATGAACGATTGGTATGCCAGTCGCCGGATGAGTCGCTGGCCCGTTCTTTTGATGTACCCGTCAATGAGATCGTAAAGTTGACCGAGGCGGACCAAATGGAAGGTGGGCCCCGTTATTCAATTCACACTCAAGCTGGCGACTCAGTTACACTGACTAATAACTTCGGAAACCCTGCCTGGTCCTTCTTTGGCGAACTGCAAAAAGATGTTGCCATCGGTTCCGGTCGAAAAGAGCTAAGCAGCCGCAGCAAGGAATGTTGCGACGTGGTCAATGAAAATGCCCGAGACACACTCCAAACAAATGCAGGCCAGCTTCGACGAAGCCTTCATTTGCACCATTTGCATCACACCAGTGGCGGTCAAGTCGTTCCCGCAATCATTGGACCGACCTTGAAGGTTGGCAGAGTTCGATGGCAGGCCCGATTTCGGCAGTCGTCGAATCAGGTCACTGTAGCTATGTGTATTCGCGTGAGGATGCTTATTTCGCTGGCGTTCAAGATGCAGAAACTTTACGGGATCGTTTGATGAAATGGCATACCGGGCTTGTGGCTGGCATCAATCGCTTTGAGCCCGAATCCAGTGACGAGATCGAAGACTTGGGATATATGCATAAGACAGCCCAAACGATGCTGCAGTTGGTGCTGCAAACATTCGAGATCGAACGAGTTCGGCTGTTGTCCGAAGAGGACCGGACAAAAAATTGAGCGACAGAAAATTTTCTGTCACTCAATTTTGGGGCAGATCCAACAAAACAGCCCTGCGTTGGGTTTGCGACGAATTCTGTGAGTTGGAAAATCTTTGCAAAGAAATGCGGGACTTGTTCGTCTAATCTTGTGTCATCTGTGATTTCCTTACCGCTGATGCCTGAGAACGGTCGAACTTGCCCGACAACGACTTTCATTTGAATGCCGCCGCTGGAGGCGGTCGGGACCGCTTGGTCCTGGACGAGTTGGTGCGCCAATTCCTGCCCATGGTCAGAGCAGTCATCCTGCCGATGGTGGGTGATGCGGCCACAGCAGACGATTTGACTCAAGAGACTTTTCTGCGCGCCCTGAAAAACTTGTCTCGATTCGAAGGCAGATCGGAGTTGGTACCTGGCTGGTCAAGATCGCCATGAATGTTACCCGCGATCATTTGCGTCGAATCGTCAACCGTCCCAGAGCTGGCTTGAGCGAACTGGATGAGTTACCCGCGCGTGGACAAGATGTTTTGCAACTGTGCAGCAGTCGCCGAGTCGCTGGACGACATCGCCTTGGCCCTGCAACAGTTGCCCGATCCACTGCGCATGGCCCTCACGTTGGTAACCATCAATGGCATGACGCCGGCCGAAGCGGCCCAACTGGAAAACTGTACGACCGCCACGATCTATTATCGCATTCATCAAGCGCGAAACTCTTGAAAACAACCCTCTCGAAAAAGTCGGTGATGTAACCCGATGAACGATTCTCCCGAAGATTATGACCTTGAACAAACTCTACGCGACTGGTCGAGCCGACAAGCATTGTCGTCCCAACAGACCCGATGCCCTCGCGCGTCAAATCGTGGAAAAGCTCAACAGTGGAGATCAAGCACAGGCGCTGCGACTACAACTGCCCGCGGAACTTTCTCCTTCAGACAATTTGCGCTATTGGCGACATGCTCTGCGAACGATGGCCGCTGCCATACTATTGTGTGGTTAGTTTGGCATTTTTGTTGCCTATGACGGCCAGGCATCCAAACAGTTGGTCAGTAAGTCAAACGATTCCGCGAATCGCGATCAAGCGCCAAGCTCGAAGCGGCCCCAGGAACACGTTGGCTGGCGCGTGGGAAACTGTTCGCCGAAATCAATCGCGACTTTGACTCGCGCCTGCAGTGGATCGCCGACACGAACACCGATATGCAGTTCGACTTGAGCGATCAGACGCTGGACGACTCGGGTACGCTGATTTGCCTGAGGCTGAGAGTAGCTGGAGAGCAGGGGGGAGTGCCGCATGGATCGATTTGGTGGTACGCGACCAACAACTTGTTCAATCACGCAGCCAGGCAGTCCCATGGTACTCCTTTGGCCTTATTTGACTTCCGATGGCAAAGTACTCGTCGAGTCAGAGCTGCGTTCGGTTGACGGATCCTCACTCGCACAGCGAACGGTGCTGCTATCTCCCTCGAATACGGAATTCGAGCAACCCGTTAAAGAGCCAGGCCGACTGCACGTTGAATCGATTCGCTTGATCTCCATGGCTTCGCTTGGGTCATAGGACAGTAGAGATGATCATGAGGCAACTGATTCTTTCACTGCTGCTCATCGCGATCGGCCCGTCAGGCATGATCGTGGCCGCAGAGCCAGAGGCCCAGGCCCAGTATTCGCCTGGCTGCCGACCAGCATGATTACTTCACCGACAGCGACTGCGTGGTACCCATCCGCATCGAATTGGCCGCTAAAGAAAACGTTTCGGTCGCGTGGCGAGTGCAGATTGAAAAGCGTACTTGGAAGAGCGGGACGCACCAGGCTCTCAAGCCGACGTCGAACATGACCTCGCCATCCAGTTTCGCTCGCCTAAACCTCGTCCGGGCGTCGAATGACAGCGCTGTTAGAAATCGAAGCCAGTACCAACAACAACAACAACAACAATACCACCGCGAGCTTTGAGCTCGTATTCTTTCCGGCCGATCCATTCCTATTGGATCGCCAATTCGCGCAGCGCATTGGCTTATCGCTGCTCGTTCTGCCAAAGCCCTTCAGAAATGTTTGAAATCCATTGATTTTCCCTATCGAACGCTGACGCTTCCACACACGGAACCACCTCAAGGCTTGTTGATGATCACCGCAGAGGATGACTTGACTGAATCGCACGGGCGATTGATTGGGCGCTGGCAAGCCGCAGGCCAGCCAGTCTGGTTTGCTCGACTCATGCGAAGGCCAGTGGCTCGTCGCACGGGACAGGACTGGAAATCGTCCGACATTCATTTAACCTCGAATGCATATCTGCTGAATGAACTGCCCAAGCACATTACAGCGGCAAACTGTAGCTCTCAACGCTCAGGGGCACTCATCAGCACAAGGGCCAATACATCGTCCGAGTCACCGGTGCGACCAGTGAGACCAACGGTTGGCAAGCACTGGCTGTGCGCGATCTATCGACAATCGATAGTTCACCGAAAGTGTCCAGCAGATTGAGGCTGGCATATACGAGTCTCGACCTGGTGACCAGTTGGAACGATCGACCTACCGCGCGCTACTTGTTGCGTGGAATGCTTGAACAATTTATCGGACTCAGAGAAACCGTTATTAAAAAAGGATGCACCATGATGCAGTCCCATGTTGCGATTGTGTTCTATGATCCCGATCGTTCTCGGCGTGCTTGGAATGACTCCCATGCGACTGGGCCTGTAGCGCAGTCGGCGGTTGACTCGGCGCCACGACCGTACCGATTGCCATACTTGGTGTCAAGAAAAAGGCGAAAACGTAGCACGCTGGGTACCAAGATCAGTAGCTTGATCTACGCCGAGTTGTCCACTTATCCGGGAAATCGTTTTGGTGGAACGAGAAGAGGCTGGAGGAGTTGCTGAGAGAATTGCGATTGAACCTTTCTGGGATTGTGGATCCCAGCACTGCCAATCCGTCGGCATGATTACGGGCGCACGTATTCTTGTCAGCTTGTCTGTTTTGGAGGTAGACCCAGAACAATTATCTGGTTGCTAAAATCATTGGCACCGAGACCTCGCGCGTTATCGGGGCATCAAGTAAGGCCACGAAAGAAGAAGGCCTGGAAACGCTCGTCAAGCTGTTTGGCTGAATCGATACACAACATTCTGTTGATGCGTTCGGCGGAGCTGCTCCCGAAACCAGTCGCGATCAAAGATCGCCTGGCCAAGATTTGCGAAGAGCATCGGCGATGGCCCGCGACCAACCGTGGCTGTGAACATTCCCGAGAGCCATGTCGGCAAGCAAGTGGCCGACCCAGCCGCTCAGACAGAACTGCTGATGATTTTGAAGAGCTCGGATTCACCGTCTACGATAACCGTTCCAACGAAGCCAAGAACGCAGACATTCAGCTGACCGGAACTGGACTAACGGAGTTCGCCGCCGAGCGCAGTGGCCTGGTCTCTGTCCGGGCACGTTTGGAGTTAACCGCGGAACACACCAAGTCGAAGACGACCCTGGCGGCGATCGACAGAGCACCATCGTCGTGAGCTGTCTGAGCAGTTGGCCAGCAAGTCAGCGTTACAACAAGCAGCCGCTAGCTCAGCCGAACGGTTGATAGTGAAAATGATGGCAGAGTATAAGAAAGTGAAATGATTCGTGTTCGATGGAGTTGGCTGCTGCAGAATCAAGACGGGAGTCTTGAGCCACCGTCATGGAGAACTCTCCGCACCGAGAAGGCGTTCCATTCACGGTGGCCCAACATTCCGTGTTGGCTCTGCACGCAGCAACATGCCGCATGAAACCATGCAACTGAAGCAACAACGAGACTTTGACCATGAACCGCCCAACCATCACGTTCGCGTTTGTGCTGTTGTGCCTGCTGTTCGCCGCTATGCAACTGAATGCCCAGTCAAGCGACGTCGACTCGGCCAAGATCACGCGTTGGGGCATTGATTTCCGATGCTGCTTCACAATCTGATGGCCTTTCCGATCTGCTAGTCGCACAGTTGTCGCTGCGTGGCATGGAGCTGGTAGAGCGAGATGAGATCGCCAAACTCACGAACAAACGCTGGCTCTGCTGGCCAGCGGCAACGTGCGAGAGCGTCTGAGGCTGGGCAAACTGCTGCATGCCGATGGCTTGATCATTCTGCGTCAGCCGATAGAGAAGAAGAATTCGGCAGAGCGATACCAGGTCATCTTGTGCGAATGCCGCCAAGGTGCACGCTTGGGAACCTTCCACCTGCCCGCGAAGCGGTTGGAGAAAGTCGTCGACGATATGAGCAATCTAATCTCGGACCGCGCAGGTCAGTTCGCGGGCGGACTGGAACGTATCGTGGCTGTGGCCCCGTTTGCCTGCCTGAACATCGAGCATGACTACGATGGTCAAGGGCTGACCTTCACTCAAATCGTCATGAATCAACTGTTGAGTTTGGATGGCGTTGCGGTTCTCGAAGTGGAGGAAGCCAGGTTACTGGCTAAGGAGTTCGGCGGCGGCAGCCAAGTGGCCAGTCGTCGCGTGCCTCTATTCGCAATGCCGAGCTTCCGCGTAACTTTGGGTACGTCCGCTCGATTCGATATCCAAATCGATTTGGAAACCAATGCGAAGGTCACTAAACTCGCGGCGCAGGACATGTCACTCAATGAAACCATTGAGTGGTTGCACGAGAAATTGATCCTCGCCATCAAACAGCAACTTGCCGGTAAACCGACCGACATTCCCATCGACGAACAGTTGCGTCGCTTGGCCAATCGCGCGGATATGTTCGAACGATTGGGCAACCTGCGCAGCGCCATTGATTGCCGCGAAGCGCTATTGCTCGCCGATAGCCAAAATGTCGCTCAGCGGCTAGCGGTGCTTCGACATTTGGGAACGCAAGAAACGACTATTCCCATGCCGCAACGACTCAAGTCGGATAAGGATCGACAAGCGATCTTCGTTTCGATGATGAATCGCGAGCGAGGCTTAGACCATCTGAGCTTTCTTATTCACGCCAACTTGATCAGTCGCGCGCGTGCGATCAAGGAACTGCAAGAAATGCGCAGAGTAGCCTTGGGAAGGTTGTATTATGACGCAATCGTCTACGCCAGGGCCGACAAAGTTGTTCAGGCGTACTGGGATGCGTCCATGGCGGCCGACAGACAGTTCGTGCTCCATTCGGCGCGAAAGATCCTGGAACTGAATAACGATGTATCGCTCTCGGAACAAGCGTTGGCTAAGCAAACATCACTGTGGTACAGCGCGGTGATGGCCAGTGTCAGCTATGAAATGGCAACGCATGCATGCGATGAGCCTAGCTTCCGATACTTTACGAAAGTGGTGCGCGAGGTCATCCCCGAATCGCTACCTACCAATGGCACGGCCATGCATTGCCTTGCCGCGAACTTTCAACAGTACGTATCGATGGACGCGAACGGCCAATATCCTATGTTGCCGGAAGATCGTGTCCTGATCGGTCCCTTGCCTGAAACGGTTACAGACTACCTGCGTCGCATGAAGCAAAGTTCACACAAGCACTTGCGTTGGTACGCGACCTGGTTCGAGTTGAAAGAACAGTATTGGCCTTACTTTTACGCTCAGCAGCAGAACCAAACGTTGCCCGATGTCTCGCTTCTAGACGCACTGATCGAAGAACTGAACAGCGAGCCTCAGCGCCGAGTAAGAAATGAATGGGGAAGCGAAGTCGACGGTGTTCTGCACACGGCCAAGGGTATGCGCAACAAACTTGAAAAACTCGGACTGATACCCGCCGTGACCAAGCCTCTCTCAGACAAGACACCGTCGCCTACGCAGACAGCTGCCAATCCGGTTCCAGAACCTGAGAAGAAGCCGCTCCTGCCGGAACCTTACTTGGAAGATGGCGGTAAAGAAGCGGTCTATGATCGTTTGCGCATCAAGCGACTGCGAATTGTTATGACCGAAGAACCGGTTCTGCTATGGCAGCCCGTCAGCGCCGCTCAAGATTTGCGAATCACGTCGCGCAGTGTTCAAACGATGGCGAGTCCAGGTGTTTGGACCAGCCTGGCCCAAGCAAAGAACTTGAGTGCTGGCTGTTGGGATGGACGACATGCCTGGTATTCCGGTCCAGGGGAAGCGGTCACGTTGATCGACCTCAGCGGCGTGGTTCAGCACACGATCGGTACTCAAGACGGTTTGCCGCCTCACGACAAAGATATCCAACTCTTCGCACTCGAAGAAAACCGAGTGCTCGCTTTTGGCAAACATGGCATCGAGAACGGATGCTGGCTGGCGCTTTTGACCATGGTAGACCATCGTCCTAAGGTCCAAGTGTTTCATGAAGCGCGACGCAGGATGAGTGCACTAGGCGTCTCCAACGAGGACTGGCCGCAATTTAATCTTGATACCACTACTGCCTTCAAGCCGCATTGGATGACTCACCTTCACGACAGCCACCGCGATCTGGTGATTCTAGGCCGACATGGTTTTCATCCGTTGCAAATCGATTTGCGCACCCAACAAGTCACTGTCAGCAATGCCTTCGGTAAAACGTTTTACTCATCTGGTTCAGTGATTTCGCATCTGCCACACGTTTTCAAAGCTTACGACCACGGTGTAGCGCACTTGGAACTTCCCGCTGGGGACAACTCTCTGCGCATGGTCGATGAGAAAATGATTTCAGCCGGTGTGCGACCTTTATGGAGCGATCAATATCCAGCGCTCATTGAGCAGGGAGAGTGGTTTATCAAACCTGGAATAGTCTGGCACCGTTTCCGCAAAGATGGATCCGAAATAGAACAGTTGGTCCGCGAGCCGCTGCCCAATACTTTCCATCAGTTGCATTACTGGAAATCAGCGCACTACGGTATCGTCAGTTCGGGCGGCTACCAATTCAGAATCGAGTGAAAAGGTGAGCCATGAAGCCCTGACAAAAAATTTGAAGACCCCAAATCTTCAAAGTGAATTAGAAGAGTTCGCTGATGGGCTCGCCGTGTTCCACAACGTTGCGCGGTCTGCCGCGGTGGTCGATGTATTGAGTTTCGACCGGAACGCCAAAGTATTGATAGATCGTGGCAGCCAGGTCGCCGGGGCGAACTGGACGACTGCGAATGGTTCCGCCATCGCGTTCGGAGGAACCGATCACCTGGCCATGACGCAGGCCACCACCGGCCATGCACATCGACATGATGTTGGGCCAATGATCGCGGCCGTCGGTGCTACCTTGAGTGCCCATGTTGGGTGTACGACCGAACTCTCCCATCGCGATGACTAGTACATCATCCAACTTGTCTCGACGTTGGAGGTCTGTCACCAAAGTTGTAATCAAGTGATCAAACAAAGGCAGCAGCGGCTTGAGCCCCTTCGAGATGCCGCCGTAGGGCGGAATGTTGTCGCCGTGATTGTCCCAAGTTCCGCTGGCCGTGTGGTAACTCAGGTCCAACGTGACAAAAGCCACACCGGCTTCGACCAATCTTCGAGCCAACAAGGCTTGTTGGCACCAGAGATGTTTGCCGTAACGTTCGCGCACTTCCTCGGGTTCGCGCGAAAGATCGAATGCTTGTCGAGCCTTATCGCCCAAGATCAGATCGACGGCTTGCTGTTGGAATACATCGGTGGCATCCATCGTACCCGAAGCATCGATCTGCCGGCGCATGCCATCGAGATCTCCGAGCAACTTGCGACGCTCCAGCAATCGTTCGAAGTCGAGCCCCTTCGGGAACTGGAACATCTCTGCATTTGTTTTCTTGCCTGAGTCATTGCCGACGAGATCATAAATCGGCAACTGAGCCGCAGTGTTGCCTTGAAAGGGATCGTATTGTTGACCGATCGCGCCACCAAAAGCGATGTGCGAACGCGAACGATAGAAACCCACGTAAGGCGGCAGACCGGATTCCCCCACGCCGCGTTTCTGCGCGATGATCGATGCGATAGCCGGGTAGGTTTCGGCTTCCGGGTTGACGCGCGGCTCGGCTTCGAGGTTACCGGTCTGGAAAACCATGTTGGGTTCGTGATTGCTCTTCTTGCAATCTACCGATCGAATGATGGTGAACTTGTCCAGCATGGCTGCTTGCTTGGGCAAATGCTCGCATATTTGCACGCCCGGCAGCTTGGTCGAAATGACTCCAAACGGCCCACGGTTTTGATAGGGCCGGTCGGGTTTGGGGTCCCAAGTGTCGATTTGGCTCGGGCCGCCAGTCATCCACAGCAGAATAACGCTTTTGGCTTTCGCGTTGCGAGCCGGCGCGGCTGAGGCTCTTTGTGCTAGCAACTCTGGCAAAGTAATCCCGGCCAGGCCAGTCATGCTGGCCTTGAGCATGTTGCGTCGAGACGCAACGACCAGTCCCTCGCGAACGAGGGGATTGAAAGACATAAACGCGTGCGGGTGGGCATGAGTGCGGTGTGTCATAGGCCGCATTATAGCGCCTTGGCAAAGCTGAAATAAAGAGAATTCCCTGTAGAATTCCACGGTTTTCAAGCAAGGCAAGCCATCGCAACGACCACATGAAATATGTTCAATTGCCAGCACGGGATCGGTCCCTGCCCGCGCGCGGCCAGCGGGGCGGCCAAGCTTCCCTTACAGCTCTAAGGCCCAAATTGCCCTTAAAGCACAAACGCCTCGTCTCGCCTTCTCTGCCCCTCCTTTTCTCTGCATTTCAATTCTTCTGTGCGAACCGAAAACCAGAAAAACGCAGAGAAATACAAAGAGGAGCAGAGGCTTCGCATGAGGAACTTATGGATTTCTACCATGAAGAGACGAAAATTGGTGATCAAAAAGCTTGGGAAAGTTAGGTGGTTTGGCATGGCACGATACGCACTGTTTTGTCAAAATTGCTTGTACGCAAAGCGTCCGATGATTCGATACAATCGAAAATCTTTGCCTAAAACCCCATTCAACTCTCCAACGGATCCAATTGAATGTCTCAGGACATCTCCTCACCTGCGCGTGAGGGCAAGCAAGTCGAGACCGTGAGTGGTATCACGGTCCGCCTCGTAGGCGACTCTGGCGATGGAATGCAGCTTCTTGGTACACAGCTGACCAATACGTCGGCCCTGCTGGGCAACGACGTCGCGACGTTCCCTGACTTCCCCGCCGAGATTCGCGCACCGCGCGGTACACGCGCTGGCGTCAGCGGATTCCAAGTTCAATTCGCCGCTCATGAAGTCCATACGCCGGGTGATACGCTCGATGCGCTAGTGGCCATGAATCCAGCCGCCTTGGTCACGAACATCAACGATCTGCGACCTGGCGGTCTGCTGATCGTTAACGAAGACAGCTTTGAAGATAAAGATCTAAAGCTGGCAAACCTCGCGACCAATCCACTCGAAGAACCTTCGATGGAAAAGTATCGCTTGGTCAAAGTGCCCATGACCAAGCTGACCCGCGAAGCCGTCAGTGCCTTGGGCTTGAGCGTCAAAGAGTCGGACCGTTGCCGCAACTTCTTTGCCATGGGTCTGGTTTATTGGCTGTATGGTCGCGACATGGAAGCCACGTTGCGATTCATTCACGGCAAGTTCTCCAAGACGGCTGAGATTGCGCAAGCCAACGAGCGAGCGCTGAAGGCTGGCTGGGCATTCGGTGAAACGACTGAAACGCTCGGTATATCGTTCCGCGTTGAACCAGCGCAGTTGCCGCCGGGCAAGTACCGCAACATCATGGGTAACCAGGCATTGGCTTGGGGCTTGATGGCTGCTTCGCAGTTGAGTGGTAAGAAGTTGGTCTATGGCTCTTACCCGATTACGCCTGCCAGCGATATTCTGCACGAACTGTGCAAGTACAAGAACTTTGGCATCTGCACGTTCCAGGCTGAAGACGAAATCGCAGCGATCTGTTCGGCGCTTGGTGCATCTTATGGCGGTGCCATGGGTGTGACGACCAGCAGCGGACCTGGTATCGCTTTGAAAGCCGAAGCGATGGGCCTGGCTGTGATGTTGGAGTTGCCACTGCTGATTATCGACGTGCAGCGCGGCGGCCCAAGCACTGGCTTGCCGACCAAAACGGAACAAGCTGACCTGTTGCAAGTCTTGTTTGGACGCAATGGTGAGGCACCGATTCCCGTTTTGGCTGCGCGCAGTCCGGGCGATTGCTTCAATACAGCTGTCGAAGCTTGGCGCATTGCCACGCGTTACATGGTGCCGGTAGTTGTGTTGTCCGATGGATACATTGCCAACGGTGCAGAACCTTGGCTGATTCCTGATATCAGCAAGCTGCCGCCGATTACTATTCGCCATCCTGTCGATACGGGCGAAGGCAACTTCAAGCCCTACGGTCGCGACGACATGCTGGCCAGGCCATGGTCCATACCTGGCACACCTGGTTTGATGCACCGCGTCGGTGGTTTGGAAAAGCAGGATGGTACCGGCAACATCAGCTACGATGCTGAAAACCATCAGAAGATGGTCAACATTCGCGCTCAAAAGGTAGCCAATATCGCGGAAATGATTCCGCCGCAAGAAGTTACCGGACCTGAGCAAGGCGAGTTGCTTGTCCTTTCGTGGGGCGGTACGCACGGTGCCTGCTACACGGCGGTGCAAAATGCGATCGAAGCCGGTCGCAGCGTCGCGCATTGTCACCTACGCCATATGAATCCATTCCCCAGCAACCTGGGTCAGATCCTCGGCCGTTATGAATCGGTGCTGATTCCAGAATTGAACAGCGGGCAATTGCGCATGCTGATTCGCAACAAGTACCTGGTTGATGCTGCTGGCTTCAACAAAGTCAAAGGCAAGCCATTCACGGTCACTGAACTGGTCGAGAAGATCTTCGAACTAACCAGCGCCGAAGGTGCTCCTGAATCACTTGTACAAAGCCGCGCTGGTTAATCATTTGTCTGACAGAAAATTAGAAGACAAAAAACAAAACAAGAAGAATTGAAGATATGAGTACAGCATTACCCGTTTTGACCTCGAAAGACTTTGAGAGCGATCAAGAGATCCGTTGGTGCCCCGGTTGCGGTGACTATTCCATTCTGGCGCAAATGAAAAAGATGTTGCCAGAACTTGGTTTGCCACCTGAGCAGATCGTGTTCGTATCGGGCATCGGCTGCTCAAGCCGTTTTCCGTATTACATGAACACCTACGGCGTTCACAGTATTCACGGTCGCGCACCGGCTGTGGCAACTGGTCTGCGATTGGCGCGACCCGATTTGAAAGTATTCGTGATCACCGGCGATGGCGATTCGCTATCGATCGGTGGCAATCACTTTATTCACCTGTTGCGTCGCAATGTGAACATCACCATGGTGCTGTTCAACAATCGCATCTACGGTTTGACGAAGGGACAATACTCGCCAACCAGTCTACCTGGAGCGATCACCAAGAGTACGCCGATGGGCGCGCTGGATCAACCGCTCAACCCGATCACGGTGGCGCTAGCTGCCGAAGCGACATTTATTGCTCGCTCGGTCGATACGCACATCAAGCATCTGGGAGAGACGCTTAAGCGGGCTGCCATGCATCAAGGTACTGCGCTGGTGGAAGTCTATCAGAACTGCAACGTCTTCAATGACGGCGCGTTCAACTACGCTCAGGATCGCAACAGTCGCGAAGAGACAACGCTCGAACTGGAGCATGGCAAGCCGATGATCTTCGGCAAGAAGAAAGACAAAGGCATTCGCTTGAATGGCCTGCGTCCGGAGATCGTCGATCTCAACGGCAGCATCGCCGAAGATGATCTGCTGTTCCACGACGAGAAAGCTGATCCGATGTTGGTCTACATGCTGTCGCGCATGCGTCAGCCGGAGTTCCCGGAGCCGATCGGTGTCTTCCGCGATGTGGCCAGTCCAACTTATGAATCGTTGGTTCAATCGCAAATCGACGATGCCATCAGCTCTCGTGGCAAAGGCGACCTGAACAAGCTGTTCAACAGCGGCGATACTTGGGTCGTGAGCTAGCGAACGTATCTCTTTCGTCCAACATTTTCTGTCAGAGCCTCTCTCTGACAGAAAATGATTGACAGACACAGTGCCTGCATGAATCGCCCCTGGAAGCCTGAGCTCGAGATCACACCACATGCGGCTTCCGATAAGGCCCAGCCGCATGCTGAACCACTGACGCTCTCGTCGGTGTGGAGCATGCCCAACGTAGCGGCTGCGGAAAGTGGATTGGACGGCGGCGGATTTGTCTATCGCCGCGATGCGCATCCCAACGCACAATCGCTCGCCGACAAGCTGGCCTATCTTCATGGTGCCACTCAATGCGTACTGACCGCGCAAGGCATGAGCGCTTTGGCGTCAGTAGCCCTGTCGATACTGAAGCCGGGTAGCGAAGTCTGGCTGGCTCGGGATCTGTATGGCAAGACGCGGGCGCTCTTTCAGCAAGGACTTGGCCCATGGCAGATCTTCTCGCGCACCTTTGATCCGAACTGTGATGAAGACCTCGAGCGGATCGCTGGCAGTCGCGCTGAGCTGGTAGTGATCGAAACGATTAGCAATCCGCGTGTGCGCGTAGCCGACATCGAACAGCTCGCTCGGGTGACGCACTCCGTGGGCGGACGCTTGCTGGTCGACAACACATTTGCATCGCATCTGCTGGTCCGGCCCTTGGACCTCGGCGCCGATTTATGCATGGAGAGTTTGACGAAGATTGTGGCTGGTCACAGCGATGCCATGCTCGGTATGGTTTGCGGTCGAGACGCGCAGTTGATGCAGAAGGTCGCTGCCAGTGTCAGCCTGTACGGCATGACCAGCAGCCCGCTGGATTGTTACTTGACCTCGCGCGGCCTGTTCAGTTTGCCATTGCGATTGGACGCTGCCTGCGACAATGCACTGGCACTAGCCGAGACTCTCAGCTCACTCAATCAAGTTCGACAAGTCGACTACCCATTCCTATCCAGCCATCCTCAGCTTGAGTTGGCCAAGCGTCAATTGGCAGCCGGAGGCTGGATGCTGTGCATCGAACTAAGCGGTGGACGCGATGCCGTCGAGCGAGTGATAAGCCGACTGAGTCCGGAGATTCCCTTTTGTCCGTCGCTGGGTGATATTCAAACCACCGTATCGCATCCAGCTTCCACCAGCCATCGCGCCTTATCCGCCGAACAACAAACAGAGCTCGGCATCACGCAAGGCACGCTGCGTATCTCATGCGGCGCCGAGCCAACCGCCTGGCTCTGCCAGAAGTTTGTTCAGGCAATCACCGCGTAGCGCGCCCCTCGATGGGGCGAACACCTTTGAGCTTGTCTCGATGGCTGGCTGATTGGTTTACGCAGGGCTGTTTTGTTTAGCCCGTGGCCAAAGGCTAGGTGAACCCGCTAACCAGTTATGCCTTCAGCCTACGTCAAGATGGTTTAGAAAAACGGGTGGTTTGAAGTCTGTCGGTACTTTGAAACATGCTCCTCCGGCTGCCTAGCCTTTGGCCACGGGCTAAACAAAACAGCCCTGCGCTGGCCCACCAACGAACCTTAATTCCACGCCATTCGACGCAAGGTCAGTGGTGAGATAAGGAGCTACCAACTGCGTGCAACAACTCTAGTTGCTTGTCGGCCAGCAGCGGCCGGAACTGGCCGAGTTCGACAGCGTTATTGCCTTGCTCATGTTTACGGAAGAGCAGCAAATATGTTTCGTTTTGCGGTCGATGCATATCGAAGAATAAACGTTCGCTATCACTGGCCAGTTTAATCAGCTTGTCTTCCGTCGCACGCGATGAAACATTGGCTGGCGAAAACAGGGCATCAGCCATGGTGGCCGTCCAGGCGCGGTAACCTGCCACGCTCAGGTAAGTGCCCGATTCGAAGAAGCTGGTTCGCACTGCCGGCAATTCGATGACTGGCAGATCTGAGAGCTTGGCGAAGCGTTGCAGCATTTCCAGCATGGCTAGTCGACGTTTCATGTAGGCATCGCACATCGACTGCGTTGCAGGCCGTGCGGCTGTGCCTTCGATATCATTGACCAGCGCAGGCGGCAAACAGATCACGCTGCGACGTCCTTGGCTGCGAAGCGAACTGATCAATTCCTGCAGTTCGCCTTCATAGCTTTTCAATCGCTCGTCGGTGGCTGATGCGTCGAGCAGTTCACTCATGCCGTAAGCGATCACGACGACGCTGGCTCCAGAAGTTGCAATATCATTCAAACGCCTCGCTTTACCATCGCTAGTCGAACCGAACAAGGCTCGAGCTCGCCCCGTGAAATCATCGCCACTCCAACCTAAGTTGACAAACGTGAGCCCCGAAAGCGGCGCGCGTAGCAGCAACTCGGCATCTAACGCGCCACTCGGTGCAGCTCGTTCGATCAACGTGCCACCGAGCCAGGCCACGCGATCGCCAGCATGTAACCACTTGGGCAGATTCGCTTGTGCTGAGTCGATCGTAGCTTGAGGAACATCGCCGATGAAATTGACCGTGACGAAGTAGGCACCGCGGCTCTTGCCATCGCTACCGACCAATTCCGTATGTAGCTTGGCAATACCTGGCTGCAAACGCACAGTGATCGGAGCCAGGATCGCTGATGGCTCGACAGTTACCTCGGCATGTACGTCACCAATATCCACCTTTGCTTTCACGGCTTCAATTGCTGCAGGCGCTTCGAGCGGCCGGCGTGAAAGCAAAAATTGATACGTGCCTGGTTGTTCAACTTCGACTGCCCAGAAGCCATTGCTCACGGGATCTTTGGCAACGGCGTCTTGCCACACAACCGGTTGTGGGCAATGCCAATCATGCGCTGTCAGCCGCACGCGGGGAGCGGCGTTTGATCCGAGGCTGATATTGGCGTATTGATTGGGGTCAACCTGCATGTCCTTCCACCAACTTTCATAGTGGCTCAGCAGGGATTGGAACGTAGCCGCATTCTCGGCTTCTGGAATCGGTTTGCTTTGACGCGGATCAACTTCGAGGTCGTAGAGCTCTTTGCCATCGACCAGTCGCCAGCGGCCGCGCATGACGGCGCTCTTGCGCAGTTTCTCTGGTTCTTCGACGCGGTGCGATTGCACGACCAGCGTTCGCTCAGGCCAAGGCTTCACTTTGGTGACGTAGTCAACCAGGTCCATGCCATCCAGTTTATTGCTGGCTGGGTTATTGAGCTGACATAATCTGGCCAGTGTCGGTAGCAGGTCCATATGCGCGCACAGTTCGGGCACATCGCGATTGGTCGGCAGCTCACGGCCGTAGCGAATGAAGCATGGTACGCGATGACCACCTTCATATTGACTGCCTTTGGTGGCTCGCATGCCCGCGTTGAAGCCGCGGGCTTTATCGCCGCCTTGTCCGGCGGGCACAAAGCCGGCGGCTGTGCCGTTATCCGTCATGAAGATGACAATGGTATTCTCGGCTACGCCGCGGTCATCGAGCAGCTTCAACATCTGGCCGACGTTGTCGTCGATATTCGTGATCATGCCATAGAATCGCGCGCGTTGTTCTTCGATGCCCTTATCGAGATAAGCCTTCTTGTATTGGTCGGGTACATTGTAGGGACCATGCGGTGCGTTGGCAGCCACGTAACAGAAGAAGGGTTGATCTGCCTGGCTGGATATAAATTGTTTGGCTGCGTCGAAGAATACATCGGTACAATAGCCGCGGGCAGGTTTGAGTTGATCGCGCGACCAATAGACGTCATCAAAGTAATCGTTTCCCCACACATCGGGCAGTTGCGTAATTCCGCCACCGCCGAGATGCAAAGTAGTATCGAAGCCTCGATCTTGAGGGCGATAAGGATAGTTGTCGCCCAAGTGCCACTTGCCGAACATGCCTGTGCGATAGCCAGCGGCTTTGAATAGCTGCGGTAAAGTGACAGCATCTTTCTTCAGGATGCTTCGGCCCATGATCGTATGCCACACGCCGCCGCGCATTGGATATCGGCCCGTCATCAGCGCAGCGCGAGTTTCAGCGCAAGTCGGATCCACATGAAAGTTCGTCAATCGCAAGCTGCTGCGCGCTAGTGCGTCGAGCGATGGAGTCTGGATCTCCGCGTTGCCATGAAAGCCAATATCGCCATACCCCTGATCGTCGGTAATGATCAACAGAACATTCGGCCGAGCCGCCACGGCGAGATGAGCCATCAGCCACACCAACGCGCCGCAGATAACTATAGATGTACGCAGCATAGAAATACCCGTTTGAAAACAAATGACAGGTTCAAGCCGAGATTGTAACAGGACACCACTGACCTTGCGTCAGTGGGTTCATGATTGGTCAGCTAGAACCGGCTAGCCAAACAATCAGCTAGCCATCGAGACAAGCTCGAAGGTGTTCGCACCACCACTGACCTCGCGTCAGTGGGTTCATGATTGGTCAGCTAGACCCGTCTAGCCAAACAATCAGCCAGCCATCGAGACGAGCTCGAAGGTGTTTGCACCACCACTGACCTCGCGTCAGTGGGTTCATGACTGGTCAGCTAGAACCGGCTAGCCAAACATTCAGCGAGCCATCGAGACAAGCTCGAAGGTGTATGTCCCACCACTGACCTCGCGTCAGTGGGTTCATGATTGGTTAGCTAGAACCGGCTAGCCAAACAATCAGCCAGCCATCGAGGCAAGCTCGAAGGTGTTTGCCCCACCACTGACCTTGCGTCAGTGGATTCATGATTGATCAGCTAGAACCGTCTAGCCAACCAATCAGCTAGCCATCGAGACAAGCTCGAAGGTGTTTGTCCCACCACTGACCTTGCGTCAGTGGGTTCATGATCGGTCAGCTAGAACCGGCTAGCCAACCGATCAGCCAGCCATCGAGGCAAGCTCGAAAGCAACAACTATTTATTCAGCTGTCTCCGAATCGCTGCCATATCGTATACCCCTACGGTGCCTATGTAATAGCCGTTCATCCAAAGTCGCATGCCATGCGCACTGGAAACATCATTCATAACCGCTAGCATTGCATCCTGGGGAGACAATCGATAATCGAGCTTAAACGTGAAATGCGAATGATCAGCCAGTATGGCGATCCTGGATGGCACGCAATCGTTGTGAAGCAGCGAACTACGAATGATTTCGCGCGTCAGCTCTGCAAAGGATCGATCTGCGATTCGCCATCTATCAGCATGTACCAGTACAGCGTGCATACCGAGTATGTACTGGCCGTGAGAACTATACACAGGCCGCGTGATGTCCGACACAGGATCCTGCCATGCTGCGAGCTCTAAATTGCGTTGCGAAGCTTCGGATGCCATCTGATGGTGCATCAGCTGACTGGCAAGGTATTCATCGACTGCTTGCGCGTTTGAATCGCCAACAGCTTTCAACTGAAAGTTGCGTTTCCACCTGAGATTCAATCGCGGCCTAAGCACATATTGCAATCGTCCTTTCACACGCTGCACAATAACTGGCGGAGGTACATGCGGTTGAGTACTCAATAACAAGAGAATAGCCCCACTGTTCGTGAATCTCGCTTCTAAAACCCGAATCCCATCGGGTTCGCATGCACCTGAAAGCTCTGGCAACCAATCGATGTTCTGCTCGATCGGACAATGAGGAAATATCGAAAGAGACCAGCGAAGCTGATAGGCAACCGAAAGACTCTCTGACGTATACGGTTGGAACACCATCGGAAGACCTCCTTGACAAGTACTCAATGAACTGACGACGCATAAATTTTAGGAGCTCGTCAAGGGTGTTTTCGAAAATCTCGTAAATCACCACTGACCTAACGTCAGTGGGTTCATGACTGGTTAGCTAGCACATCTAGCCAACTAACCAACAAGCCATCGAGGCAAGCTCGAAGGTGTTTGCACCACCACTGGCCGCGCGTCAGTGGGTTCATGACTGGTCAGCTAGAACCGGCTAGCCAAACAATCAGCGAGCCATCGAGACAAGCTCGAAGGTGTTCGCACCACCACTGACCTCGCGTCAGTGGGTTCATGACTGGTCAGCTAGAACCGTCTAGCCAAACAATCAGCCAGCCATCGAGACAAGCTCGAAGGTGTTTGCCCCACCACTGACCTTGCGTCAGTGGGTTCATGATTGATCAGCTAGAACCGAGCTAGCCAATCAATCAGCCAGCCATCGAGACAAGCTCGAAGGTGTTTGCACCACCACTGACCTCGCGTCAGTGGGTTCATGATTGGTCAGCTAGAACCAACTAGCCAACCAGTCAGCGAGCCATCGAGGCAAGCTCGAAGGTGTTTGCACCACCACTGACCTTGCGTCAGTGGGTTCATGATTGGTCAGCTAGAACCGACCTAGCCAAACAATCAGCCAGCCATCGAGGCAAGCTCGAAGGTGTTTGCACCACCACTGACCTTGCGTCAGTGGGTTCATGATTGGTCAGCTAGCCCCGGCTAGCCAACCAGTCAGCCAGCCATCGAGGCAAGCTCGAAGGTGATGGCCCCCACCACTGGCGAACCAATCAGCCAGCCGGCCCAGACATGCTCGAAGGTGGCAACAAAACGTTCAAGGGCTGCACCGGAATCGGCACAATCGTTAGGACCTGAACCGGGTAAAGGTATTTGATTTACAAAACACTAAGGGCGGGTTGGACTATCGGAGATTCAACCTACGCTTGCATGTCCGAAACTATACCCGTAGTCGATGGGACTACACGGATAAAGCGAATGGCTGTGCGCCCCGGGTGGCCGAACCGGTTGTACAGCTCAAATGGAACGTCCCCCGTCCGAAAGTCGCCAAAATGAACCGCATAAACCCTTTTGCACTAGCGCTGCTTGCAGCTGCTATGTGTCAAGTGGCTGTTGCACAGCCACCGACGTCGCCGCTGGGTCCGTCCAGCGCGTCGCCTGATGGGATATTGCGCCCCTGGAAAGAAGCCGATGCGGCCACCGCTGAAACCGGCTTGGTCTATAAACTGCTCGTAAAAGTTGGCGATACCGTCAAAGCCGGTCAGCCGATCGCCGAACTGGATACTCAAGCCGTCCAAATTCAACTCGAAACAGCTCGCGCACAAGCTGCCGCCGAAGGTCGGTTGATGACCGCCGCCAGCGAAGTGGCATTCTACAAACGCAAACTGGAGTTGCTCTCCAAGATGCGCCAGAAGAACCAGGCCAACGAGTTGGAAGAGGAACGCGCTCGAGTCGACCTGCGCATGGCCGAAGGACGACATCAAGCCGAACTGGACGAGAAACGCGTGCTCGAACTGCAAGTGCGCAAATTAGAAGAACAGCTCGAAGAACGCACGGTCAAAGCTCCCATCGATGGTATTGTCGTCAAGCTGCACAAGGCCGTCGGTGAGTTCGTGGCAGCCAACACACCACAAGTCGCTCGCATCGTCGATGTCTCGCACATGAAAGCCATGTTCTTCTTGACCGACGACGAAGTTCGCCACTTACCCAAAGACAAACAGATTCAGGTACGCCTGTCCAACGGGAACGTCGTACCAGCGCGATTCGATTATGTGCTGCCATACGCCAACGACGAAAGCGGCCTGATCGAAATGCAAGTGATCATCGAGAATCCACGCGAAGAAGTACTCGGGTCGCGTTGCCAGTTGGTATGGCCAACACGCAACGCAACTTAAACAACCCAAGCCAAGCAAGATCCATCGAGCGCAGTCCTCGAGCAGCCGAGGACTACCAGGCTCGACCTTCAATCGACGACATGCATTACGGTATTCGAAGCTGCAGGGCATAAACAGCGCGGGGGCGCGCTGAAGGTCAAATGGGGCAATGGTCTTTTCTCAACTGAACAGTGGCAGTGATTGCCAACTGCAACCGGACGATTTAACCGGTTGCCTCGATCAACTGCAAATGCTGGCCGACTTTGCAGCCAACGAGGCGGCTGCGCCCAACGATCGCATGATCGATTGGAACGTCCTGCAACCAGACGGTACCCAAGAAGCGCTCGAGAGCTTGATGCGTTCCATCGCCGAACGCTTTCACGCCGATGTTTTCCTCGGGCATCTCAGTCGCGCCGGTCACGCCCGCCACATCTACTCCAGCGAACAAGGCTGGGCCACGCTCAAACGTAAACCATTGTGGCTGCGCAATATGTTGGTCGAAGCCGGCCACAGCAGCTGTGTGATCGGATCGTCGCAGGCCTTCGGCACACTGACCGCAGTCATGGTGCAGGGCAGTCGCGAACTGAATAGCACAGCCGTAATGGGTGTGGGCGTGCAGTTGGCGGAAGGCCAACCCAACTTTGGGTGCGTGCTGGCCTTTCGCGAAACACTCACGCTGGAACAAGCCGATCGTCTGGCCATGGCCGGCCAACTGCTGGCCGATGAACTACGACCATGGTTGCGATCATGGCATCGCAACTATGTGGCCACGCATTGGCTCCGGCGCACCACGCAACTGCTCGGCGTCCTGCAAGCTCATCCGCGCCGCGTAACACTGGCCGTGCTGGGCTTGATTGCCATCATGATGATCCCATTGCCTTACTGGCCGCGCCGCGCCTGCGTCATCGAGCCCACTGTCCGCCAGTTCGTCTCCAGCCCGATGGATGGCCGCGTACTGGAATCCTTCGTAAAGCCCGGTGATACAGTCAGCAAGGGACAAATCCTGGCACGACTGGACGAAGACGATCTGCGTTGGAGCCTCGAATCAGCTCAAGCGGAATACGAAGCCACGGCTAAGAAACGCGATATCGGCCTGGCCAGCAAATCATCCGGCAACATGCGCGTGGCGCAACTCGAATTGCAACAAATCGCCGTGCGCATCGATGCCATTAAAGCCAACCTGGAACGCTTGACCGTGCGCAGCCCTATCGATGGCATCGTTCTACAAGGCGATTGGTTTCGCAGCCAAGGCGCACCGGTTACGCGCGGCGACACGCTGTTCGAAGTTGCACCGCTGGAGCGCATGACGGTCGAAACACATTTGTCCACAGAAGACTTGTCTGAGATTCACGTCGGTGACGCCGCTACGCTGCGCGTCGATTCCGATCATAGTCGCACCTGGCAAGGCAAGCTGGAACGTATCGATCCTCGATCGAGGGTTATCGACGAAAACATCGTATTCGTAGCTGAGCTGGAGCTGCAAGGCACCGGCGGTGAACTCAAGCCCGGCATGAAGGGCAGCGTCGCCCTCAGCAGCGGCTATCGCTCCGTGGGTTGGCTGTTGTTCCATCGTCCGTATCAATGGCTACTCAAGAAACTGTTGTGGTAAGCGTCACTAATTTTTTGTCAGTTCTGACAGAACATTGGGGACCAAACATTTTATGAATAACACCGCCTTTCGCCTTTTACCGAGCTTGCAGTTCACGCCTCATATCAGCAGCGGACGTCGCTGGTATGCCGTGGAAGATCCGCAGAGCGGTCGCTTTCTGAAGCTTGGTACGGCCGAGTATTTAGTGGCCAGCGGTTTACAGAACAGCGTGGCTCCGGCGCAAATCATCGAAGTGCTCGAGACCAATGGCTTTGATAACGCTAAAGAACGAGTTACCTCGACCATCAGTTGGCTCGCCAAACAAGGTCTGCTGATCAGCGAAACCAATCGCACTGCCGAACCTCCGGGCGACGAGAGTACCAAACCGGCTCGACCCATCAAGCCACTGGCAACTCCAAGCTTGAATATCGATCCGTTCTTTATTCGCTTGCCGCTACTGTCAGGTCCGCTGGCCGAGAGACTAGCCAAGCCGTTTCAATGGCTGGTCAGTTGGCCGTGCGGCCTGGCCTTGCTCGCGCTACTCGCCACTGCGCTGCTAGCCGTGGCGAACGGTTCGGAACGATTCTGGTCGCTCAATGAAAAACTGTTCGTCGAAGATGGCCGGCTGTGGTGGTTGGCTGCCTGGTTCGTGCTTAAATGTGTCCACGAAATGGGCCATGCAGTCGCTGGCGTGAGCACGGGCAGTCGCATTCGATCCGCCGGTTTGCACTTTATCTTCATGGCCCCAGTGCCATACGTCGACGTCACCGATATGTGGCGAGTCACCAGCGGTCGCCAACGCATGTTGGTATCCGCTGCCGGCATGCTGGCCGAAATAGCTACAGCATCGATCGCTGTGTTAGTCGCGTTCAATACGACGAACTTGCAGTTGCAATACTTCTGTGCCGCAGTAGCTACACTCGGCACGATTACCACGGTCGCCTTCAATGGCAACCCGCTGATGAAGTTCGACGGCTATTACATACTGAGCGATTATCTCAGTCGCCCCAATCTATGGACCGAAGCTCAGACGGCGGCAAGCGGACTGATCAAGCGTGTGTTAAACCCGTTCGCACAGCGTTTGGGGCTGGGAACAACTGGCGGCGGCTTGAGCTTGCAGGGAGCCACGCACGCTGGGCTGACAGCCTTCGGTCTAACGACCATGTTCTATCGCTTCGTTATGTTGGGCACGATGGCCTGGTGGCTGATCACTGTATGGCATGGCATCGGCGCGCTGGTGATCGCTTGGGCCGTGTGGGGTTGGTTCGTGCGGCCGATGTGGATGAAACGAGCCAGCACCAAAGCCGCGATCGCAGCCGGCTTGATACCACCTGACACCGGTGCGCTAGCCCCTGGCAGACAACGGGCTCAGTGGATCTACCTGGCTGGACTGGCTAGTGCCTGTACCCTGATCGCCTTTCTGCCAGTACCAGGTGGCATCAGTGCGCCAGGCATTGTCGGCTATGGCGATCCAACCACTGTGGCGCACAGCCTGCGAAGGTATCCTCAAGGAAGTAATGGTTGAGGATCGTCAACATGTCGAAGCTGGCGATCTGATCGCGAACCTGGAAAACCCGCAACTGTTAGTCGAATTAGCCGATGCACGCTTGAAGCATCAAGCGTCGCAGGAGCAGGCCAACGCGCTGCGAGCCCGCGGCGAACTGGCCATGTTGCAAGCCGAACAAGCCAAAACCGAATCGCTGGCTTCCCATATCGAACAGCTCGAAGATCGCGCAGCCAAGTTAGAAATTCGCGCGCCGTGCACCGGCATGCTATTGATGAGTCTCGCTGAAAAGATCGAAGGCCGCTTCGTAAAGACCGGTACGCCAGTATGTATGATCGTTTCGCCTCAAACTTTGGAAGTGGTCGCATCGGCCAGCCAGCGCGATGCACCCTACTTTAGCCAGCATACAGGCAAAACTGTCTGGGTCGCAGCCACTGGCAGCTTTGGCAAACCAGGCAAGTTGGTGAGTGTTGATTCACGCGGTTCGGAGCACTGCGATCAAAGCGCGTTGGCAGCGCGCTACAGTGGTCCGCTGCCCGTCGAATTCGGTACCTCTGATTCAGGTGAACAAGAACTCAAGTACGCGGCTCCGCGCTTCGTTATCAAAGCCGCGTTGGACTCAGATAGCCAGCATTCATCCTGGATCCCAGGCCAACTCGTCTGGCTCAGTCTTTCCGAACATCATGAGCGCATCTGGCAGTGGGTAGCGCGCAGCTTCGAATGAAGCTGACAAAAAATGAAAGGACAAAACATTTTTTGTCAATGAATGTTTGGTCAGATCAGAGTTAAGCCAAATCTAGTGCTCTCGAAATTATTTCCGCGATTCCGTGTCAAACTGTAACGATTACCGAAAGTTTGCGGGCAGCCTGGTCGATACCCATAGTGTTGATAAGTGTCGGCGGACACGTCTGAGCTTTGCTTGCAAAACTTAGATCAACACAAGGGGGGTTCACAATCAAGCATCTGTCGCCGCGAGGCCAGTCTTTGCCATGGGCAATTCATCCTTGGAGGATGATGTGCTAGCAGAGGAACGCTGGTCTTGTGAATACGACTGACTTGGCAGGGAACCTAGATGAGTCGATCACTAGTTCGTACAACGGCCTACTTGAAGTTGGCTTTGGTCTTGTTGACCGGCTGCGCTCCGACGCAACCGTTCTTCATTCCCAAAGATGATTCGATGGGTCGATACATCGATCAAGCTTTAGCGATCGAATATGCAGACGTACAAGTCGAGTCGTTGCCAGAAGCGATGAATGCCCATCAGCCGCTCGGGCCTGCGAACACTGAAAAAGAGTTCATCGACCTGACGTTGGAAGATTGCATTTCGATGGCCTTGCAGAATGCCAAGATTCTGCCGGTCACCAATGGTGCCAACGCTCAAACGGGCGCTGTCTCAACACTACTGTTGAGTGCCCAACCTGGTCAGATGCCCAGCGTATACGACGCAGCGCTTGTCTCGACGATCGCCAGCACGCAGCCGTTGCAAGTTGATAACCAAGGCAACCGCGTTCCATTTCGAGGTGCTGTACGCAGCAATCAAGTTGGCGGTGTAGAAGATGCCCTGAGCGACTTCGATGCACAGTACTCGAGCTTGTTTGGATACAACACCACAGACCGACCACGTAACGTTGGTCTCGGCAACCAATTCAATCCACAATTGTTCCAAGCGATCGATGCCAACTATCAATCGGCAATCTCGAAGAGAATGGCGACTGGTGGCGTGGTGACTGCCCGTGCAACCACTGTCTACTCGTACAACAACGTCGCGGTCAACGGTCCTGGCCGTGCTGTACCAACCGATTACACGCAAGCTTTGGAAATGCAGTTGACCCACCCGCTCATGCGTGGCCGCGGTACGCTGATCAATCGTATTCCAGTCGTGCTCGCTCGCATCAACGAAGATATCGCTCTGCATGACTTCGAAGCCAACGTTCGCAACTTGATCAAGGCCACGGAAGACGCTTACTGGGATCTCTACTGCGGTTACCGCATCGTCGAATCGTCGCAGCAATCGCTCGATACGGCTACATTCCTCTGGCGTGTTGCCTCCGAACGTGCACGAGCTGGTGGTCCACCAGAAGCCGAAGCGCAAGCTCGCGGTTTGCTCGGTACTTTCCAAAACCAAATCGTCGCCGCCAAACACGGCTCGAACGTACCAGGCAGCTTTGATCCACGCGGTCTTTACGGTCGCGAACAAATTCTGCGTGAGAAGATTGGTTGGGCACCATCGGACGGACGTTTGATTCGTCCTATCGATCTGCCGACCGAAGCTCGCGTCGATTTCGATTGGGAATCGGTCAAGGCGGAAGCACTCGTGCGTAACGTCGAAGTTCGCAAGCAGAAGTGGGCCATCAAAGGCATCGAACTGGAAGTCATGTCAGCCAAGAACCAACTGTTGCCACAGTTGGATGTGACCGGCATCTACCGCTTCGTCGGTGTGGGCGATGTCTGGGGCAAGTCGGACGGTACAGGACTTCAGTTCCCAGCTCCAGGCTCGAGTGCTATCGAGTCGCTGCTGGGCGGTTCATTCCAAGAAGCTGGTGCTCGACTTGAATTCACGCCGACACCGTTTGGTGCTCGCCGAGCACACGCTGGTGTATCGAACCGCGAGTTCCAATTGGTCAAGGCTCACGAAGAACTGCGTCAAAAGGAACTGTCGCTGGTCAACGAACTGGCTTACTCATGGCGATTGGTTGATTCGCAGTTTGAACAGATGCGAGTCCTGCGTGAACAGTGGGCTGCTCAATCGGAAGAAATCAAAATCTATCGCGACAAGATTCAACAGAACACTGGCGAACTGCCACAACAGTTGGACTTGCTGTTGCGAGCTGAAGAACGTCGCGGCCAGGCTCAACGAACCTACTACCAGGCTGTCTGCGAATACAACAAATCGATCAGTGCGATTCACTACTGGAAAGGCTCGCTGCTGGACCTGAACTCGATCGCGATGGAAGAAGGCCCATGGCCACAAAAGGCTTACTGGGATGCGGATGAACTGGCCAAGCAACGCGCCGCTGGTCACTACTTCGACTACGGTTACACTCGACCAGCCGTCGTGACACGTGGCCACGTTCCAGCTGGCGGGCCAACCGAAGGCAACGTACCAACCGGTGGCAACACGCTCGGTCGTGACACTCAAGGCAAGCCAACACCTGCCGCACCCGAAGCCGACGAAGATGCCAAGAGCAACAAGAACGATTCCAAGGAAGAGTTCCCTGACCTCAAAGAGCTGAACAAAGGCAACGATGCAGAAGAGGTCAAGCCCAAGAGCGACACACCTCGCGCATCGGCACCACGTCGCCAGCAGGTACCGGTTCAACGCAACAACAACGCTCGCACCAACGGACGCAGCGTCATGGCACCAACTACGAATAAGCCAAGTGCCAGCGAAGCTTTCGAATGGGGCGAAATGGAAATGAAACCAGCACCGGTCGTATCGGCCAGTGCCACTCGACCAGCCGGCCCCAATAGTGCCGCCAATAGCAATCCACAATGGCGCACGAAAGCAACTCGCTAGGATCAGAGTGAGCAACGCACAAACGAATTTGAAGAGTACAGCTTGATGCTGTGAACGAGGGCAGGGGGAAAAGTCCGTGCGGGTGCGATGGTTAGCCATCGCCACCCGTTTCGGCATTTATGGGCTAATTTTTTGTCAGCCATTTTTTGTCAGATAGATTTCTGACAGAAGATTACCAGACGAAAAGGGCACCTTTTCTACAGTAACCGCATCGCTTAAGCTCTTGCGGTATGAAACTCGAACAACAATCTGCTGCGGAAATTGGCAAATCGATCGCTGCTGGCAAGCTGTCCAGCCGCGAGGTGACCACCTACTTTCTCGATCGCATCGAACAGCTCGACAAAGAGCTTAACAGCTTCGTGCATGTGGATCGCGGGCAAGCCAGCGCTGATGCCGAAGCGGTTGACGCTCGCATCGCGGCGGGCGACAAATCGCTTTCGCCGCTGGCCGGTGTGCCAGTCGCGCTCAAAGATATCCTATGCACGCGAGGCATTCCGACCACGTGCGGTTCGCGCATGCTGGCAAACTACAAACCGCCCTACGATGCTGGGGTGGTCGAGCGACTGCGTCAAGCTGGCTTGGTAACGATCGGCAAGACAAACCTCGACGAGTTCGCCATGGGCGGCAGTACCGAGACAAGCATCTTCGGTTCGTCGAAGAACCCGTTTGACAAAACGCGCACCGCTGGCGGCAGCAGTGGTGGTTCGGCAGTGGCCCTGGCCGCGGGCCTCGCGCCGCTGTCCATCGGTACCGACACCGGTGGCTCCGTTCGACAACCGGCTGCTTTTTGCGGCGTACTCGGCATGAAGCCGACTTATGGTCGAGTCAGCCGCTATGGCCTGATCGCTTTCGCAAGCAGCCTCGATCAAGTTGGCCCGTTCGCGCGCAATGCAGATGACCTGGCTCTGCTGATGAATGTTATCGCTGGTCATGACGCGCGCGATAGCACGTCGCTGAACGTCGCAGCCGAAGACTATCAAGCGGGACTGACGCAGAGCCTAAAGGGCTTGAAGGTCGGTGTGCTTACTTCGCAATTAGCGTCCTCCGGTGTTGATGAAGCCGTACGAGCAGGTGTGAACGCAACGGCCGATGCGCTTAAGCAACTTGGTGCGACCTTGGTGGATGTGGAACTACCGCATTCGAAATATTCGGTAGCCACTTATTATCTGGTTGCGCCCAGCGAAGCCAGTAGCAACCTGGCTCGATACGATGGTGCGCATTACGGCTTTCGTGCAGAACTGCCAGCGAAAGAGGCGAGCCTCGAAGCCATGTATTGCCTCTCGCGCAGTCAAGGCTTTGGTGCAGAAGTCAAACGTCGCATTATGGTCGGCACCTTTGCGCTCAGTTCAGGTTACTACGATGCGTACTACAAGAAAGCGCTTCAAGTTCGTCGCTTGATCTATGACGATTACAAGCAGGCATTCGAAAAGGTCGATTGTATTCTCGGACCAACAACGCCATCGACGGCGTTTCGATTGGGTGAGAAGATCGACGATCCTGTGCAGATGTACTTGGAAGATTTGTTTACAGTCGGAGCCAACCTGGCCGGCATACCAGCGCTGTCATTGCCTGCAGGCAAGAGTTCCGCAGGCCTGCCCGTCGGCGCACAGTTGCAAGGCCCGCCGCTGAGCGAATCGCGATTGCTGGCCATCGCCCATCAATTGCAATCCTAGCCAATTCATTTTCTGTCCAACAATTTTCTGTCAGGTGCTCTGACAAAAATGTTTTGACAAAAAATTAAACAGAAAAACTAAGATGACGACTCCTTATCGAACAGTGATTGGCTTGGAAGTGCATGTGCAGTTGGCTACGGAGAGCAAACTGTTTTGTGGTTGTTCGACCACGTTTGGCGCTGCGCCCAATACGCAAGTTTGCCCAGTGTGCTTGGGCCTGCCCGGCGCGCTGCCGGTAATGAATGAGCAAGCGATCGAGCTGGCGATACGCACCGGCCTGGCACTCAACTGCCAGATCGCGGAGACAACCAAGTGGGACCGCAAGAACTACTTCTATCCCGACTTGCCCAAGGGATATCAGATCAGCCAGTTCGATATGCCCATCTGCTTCGAGGGACATCTGAACATTCCCGATGACGAAGAGACGCAAGACAAGACGGTGCGAATCATTCGGGCTCACCTGGAAGAGGATGCCGGCAAGAGCATGCACGATGAGGTCGCGGGTAAAGCCGACAGTCGCATCGATCTTAATCGCACCGGCACGCCTCTGCTGGAGATCGTTTCCTATCCCGATATGAGTTCGGCGGATGAAGCCAAGGCTTATTTGACCGAGCTGCGTTTGCTGTTGGTCTACTTGGGCGTCTCCGATTGCAATATGCAAGAAGGCAGTCTGCGCGTGGATGCCAATGTCAACTTGCACATCGATGAAGAAGGCAAAACGTATGCAACGCCGATCGTCGAAGTCAAAAACATGAACAGCTTCCGCGCCGTCGAACGCGCGCTGGAGTACGAAGTCCAGCGACAATGGGGCGATTGGCAACGCACGCGCGTTCAAAAAGGCGAAGCACCCAAACAGACTCGCGGATGGGACGATGAGAAAGGTGTAACCATTCCGCAGCGCGAGAAAGAAGAGTCGTCCGACTACCGCTACTTCCCTGACCCCGACCTGGTGCCACTGAAGATCGCTCGCACCAAAGTCGACTCGGCGCGCGCATCGCTAGGGCAACTACCTGCTCAGCTGCGTGAAAGCTTGCAAGTCCAACATGGACTGAAGCTGTACGACGCCGACGTCATCGTCAGTCAAGGTCGCGAGTTGGTCGATTATTTCCTGAACGCCGTCGCTGGTGGTGCACCGGCCAAGCGCATCAGCAGTTGGCTGCAGCAAGACGTGCTGCGAACACTGAAAGAGAAGGATTGGACGCTTTCACAGTTGCCTGTTACAGCCACGAAGCTATCGGAACTTGTCAAGGCGATCGAAGCCGGCCAGCTCGACACAACACGTGGTCGCGAAGTGTTTCAGTATTGGCTCGATCATGCAGATGCTGATCTGGAGGCTGCCAAGAGCGCCCTAGGTATTGCGTCGGTCGATCGCAGCGAGATCGAAGCGTTGTGCCGTCAGCTATTGGCCGACAATCCACATGTCGTCGCGCAGTTCAAAGAGGGCAATACCAAAGCGCTCGGCGCATTAATGGGCCAAGCCAAAAAGAAAAACCCCAACGCCGACCCCAGACTCGTCCGCGAACTATGCGAAAAGTTCATCAGCGAGATGTAGATTTTTTGTCGTTAATTTTTGTCAGATCTATCTCCGGCGGCTAACGCTCTGCTGGGCAACGGCGATCAACGCTTGCTTGGCTGCGGACTCCGGTAGAACGCTTAACGCATCGCACGCAGACCGTGCAAATCCTCGGGCGGTATCCAGCGTAACGGTGGAAGCATCGCTGCGATCGAGCAACTCTCGCAAACCATCGCTCATGCCACTATCCAGCATGGCGAGCACTTTCGCTCGATCGGCCGGCGCCGTTGTATCCAGCAAACGCATGATCGGTAGGGTTGGCTTGCGATTGGATACATCATTACCTAGCGGCTTGCCGAGCGCCGCTGTGCCCCACACATCCAACCAATCATCATAGATCTGAAACGCGATCCCAAGTTGCGAACCGTACAGCTCCAGCGCCGCTTGTATGCGTTCGTTGCCGCCCGCACTCCAGGCACCAAGCTGACTACTAGCCGCGCACAAGTCGCCCGTCTTCTGACGCAGAATGTCGATATACTCGCTCAGAGGCAAGGACCAGTTGCCAATCGTTTCTTGCTGCCTGAGTTCACCTTCGCACAGCGCCTGACCAGCTTTGCCAACTCGTTCCGCGGCAAAGCAGCTGCCGGCCGACGCCGCCAAAATATAGGCCTTCGAAAACAAGATATCTCCGAGCAATATGCTGGCTCGATTGCCCCAGGTCACATGAGTTGACGGCACACCACGTCGAGTGTCTGCGTTATCCAAGACATCGTCGTGCACTAGCGTAGCGGCATGCACCATTTCAACCACAGCCGATACCTTGCGAGTGTTCGGAGTGATGCCGCCACAAGCCAGAGCACTGAGCATGACCAGGCGCGGTCGCAAACGCTTGCCTTGTAGTGCCGCAGCGGAATCCATCAGGCGCGATACCACCGGGTAGTCGCTTGCCAGTTGCTGACAGAGCAGTTCTTCGAAGCTGATCATCTCGCGCTCGATGATCGATTCAAGTTGTCGGAGATCGACCGGATCGCTGGCTTTTTGTTTGAAGACGGATTGATCGAAGGCAACATGTACGTTGCCATCGATCGTTTGTGAAATGTTACCCGTTCGGCTTGTCACCAAGCGTTCCATCTTGTTTCTCCACCACTCGCCAGTAATCACCTGAGGCACCGCCGGTTTTGCGGACGAGCTGAATCGTTTCGATCACAATACTTTTGTCGAGAGCCTTGCACATGTCGTACACGGTAAGGCTCGCAACCGAAGCGCCGACCAGCGCTTCCATCTCAACTCCCGTTCGTGCTGTTGCGGCCGCCTCGACCTCAATCAGCAAGCAAGTTGATTCCGGCCAGCTGAACTGCACTTTGACATGGTCCAGTGGCAGGCTATGGCACAGAGGGATCAATTCGTCCGTTCGTTTGGCTGCCCCGATGGCGGCAATGCGAGCTACTTGCAACACATCACCTTTGGGCAACCCACCCGAACGGAGCTGTTCGGCAACTGCTGTGCTCAGTCGCACATGGGCATGGGCCAAAGCCACCCGCCGCGTTACCGCTTTTTCGCCCACATCAACCATGCGAGCGTTGCCATCCGCATCCAAGTGGGAAAAGCCTGAAGAACTCATGATTCCCTCGTCCCGATCTAGAAAACCGTAATCGCCCAGCGCCAGATAACAGGTAGGTAGGTCAGCCTTGCCAAGGCTGACCTGTCGAAGTGCAAATTTTTCCGCTGCGGTTGTATCATCCAACGATGTGCTGGTTGCACCGTTGCATTGGATTAGGCTTTACCGAAGCTGACCAAACTACTCCGGTAGGTCAGCCTTGCCAAGGCTGACCTGTCGAAGTGCAAACTTTTCCGCTGCCGTTTAATCGTCCTACGTTGTGCTGGTTGTCCGTTTGCATTGGAATAGGCGTTGCCGAAGCTGACCAACCGACTCCGGTAGGTCAGCCTTGCCAAGGCTGACCTGTCGAAGTGCAAACTTTTCCGCTGCCGTTTAATCGTCCTACGTTGTGCTGGTTGTCCGTTTGCATTGGAATAGGCGTTGCCGAAGCTGACCAACCGACTTCGGCAGGTCAGCTTTGGCAAAGCTGACCTACCTGCGCGCAAACTTTTCCGCTGCCGTTTAATCATCCAACGTTGTGCTGGTTGTTCGGTTGCATTGGAACATGCGTTGCCGAAGCGGACCAACCGACTTCGGCAGGTCAGCTTTGGCAAAGCTGACCTACCTGCGCGCAAACTTTTCCGCTGCCGTTTAATCATCCAACGTTGTGCTAGTTGTTCGGTTGCATTGGAACATGCGTTGCCGAAGCGGACCAACCGACTTCGGCAGGTCAGCTTTGGCAAAGCTGACCTACCTGCGTGCAAACTTTTCCGCTGCCGTTTAATCATCCAACGTTGTGCTGGTTGTTCGGTTGCATTGGAACATGCGTTGCCGAAGCGGACCAACCGACTTCGGCAGGTCAGCTTTGGCAAAGCTGACCTACCAGTGACAAAACATCAGATGAAATCGAAGAGAGATAGTTTTGAAGAGTTGCCCATTAGCTGAAGGCTGGCTTCCAGGGCGGCCTGGCGGCTGGTGAGTTCGGAGATTACGGAAGCGAGGTCGGCATCGACTTCGTTCGATTCGACTTCCTTCAGTTGCACTTGCTGATCTTCGGTGCGGGTTTGTATCGCTTCGATGCTCTGCTGGCGAGCGCCCACGATGCCGCGCGACATGCTGAGCCGACGGATATCGTTGTCTAGCGAATCGACCAGCCGCTCCATTTGCTTGGAATCACCAGTGCGCACAGCCTCTTCCAGCCGCAACATCGTCGTGTAGACGCCTTCGACTTCGATGCCGCTAACATCAACGCCGCCGATGACGCTATCGGTGCCGACTGTGCTGCCAGTCGCGCTCGATGAACCTGCGGGTACCAGCCCGAGACCGGTCGCCGCCTGGCTGCCACCACTGTTGATGATCTCGATCTGCTGAGCGCCACTGGGCGCGCTCAAAACGAGGCCATTGCCACTGGTTGCCAGGCTGGCCGTTACGCGCAAGCCCGGCACAAAGTTATCGACGTGCGAATTGATCTTGTTGATAACATCGCCCACCGTTTGCACGCCGTCCAGATCGATGACCAGTTCCGTTCCATCGGTGCGTTTGATCTTCAAATCCGCCCCTAGGTCGCTGCCGAAGATGCCTTGCCCAAAATTCAATCGCGAAACTGGAGTGGTAGTATCGAAAGTGCGCACGCCCAAGCGACTGGCCATGTTACCGCCCAACGATTCACCAATGGATAAGGTAGTGCCGCTCTCGGTGCTTTGGATCGAAAAGTACTTGCCAGTCGAATCGAGCGATGCCTTGACGCGAGCCCCACTGGCTTGAATGCCGTTGATCAGGTCTTCCACCGTCTCCATGCCCGATGTGTTGACGATGTAGTCCCGACCATTTTGCGTCAGCGTCATCAATGAGGCATTAGGAATACCTAAGCCGCCGAACAATTGCGATAACTGAGTTTGATTCGTTGCGATCAGGTTGAGATCCGTTCCAACGACAGGTGAAAGCGCCGTAACGTTGGTCGTACGAATCCCAAGATCGCCGGCCGTTAAACCGGAGCCGACTTCTTGCACGCGCAGCGTTCCGCCCAATCCATCGACATAGCTAAGCGTTATGCCGTTTTGATTGATGGCCACATCGATACCGCGCGTGCCCAGCGTCTGTGCCTCGATGGCATCGGACACATCCTGGATGGTGTACGCATTGGAGAGATCGATTTCAGTGATACTGATACCATCGGTCAGCACAATCGAACCGCCGCGTACGCCGGCACCGAAGTTAAGGTCCGCCAATCGCGTGTCGCTCGTCAGGCTTGGATTCAAATCGACTGAGCCTACGATGTGATCGGATCGAGTGCCAAAGGTATCGTCGGCCGTCACGTTGGCTGCCAGGGTAGCTCCGATATCGGTGATCGTATTCAGTTCGTTATCGGTGCCCTGAAAGCGCACCGAGTTCCCGACCATTTGCAAAGGCGGTTGCGTGACATCGGAGCCGGCAAAGACATACTGATCGCGAAACTTAGAGTTACCGATTTCGACTAGCTTCTTGAGCGCTTCGCGCACCTGGTTGGCATTGGCATCCAGTTCCGCTGTCGACAATGTATTGCCCGCCGATTCGACAGCTATGCCACGGATCTCGTTGATGATGTTTTGTGCTTGGGAGAGAATCGATTCGCTTGCACCTAAAATCGTATTGGCACTCTTGAGATTGTTGACGACTTGGCCTTTGAATTCGAGCGAACGCTGGACGCCGAGCGCTCGGATTGCAGCGGCTGGATCTTCGCTCGGTCGCTCGAAGCGTTTACCAGTGCTCAGCTGCGTTTGCAGCTTTTGGATTGCACCTTGGTCGGTATGGACCTGGTACAGCAGTCGAGTAATCGCCTGGCTGTTCGAAGTGCGGCCACTGGTTACAGGATAGAAACTCGAGCTCATGATTTTGTGTCATTCAGTTTTTTGTCAGATCTGACAGAAGATGAAAGACAAAAGATTAACTCCGCTACAAATTGACCAGCGTATCAAGCATCTCGCTGGAGGCTTTGATCACGCGGCTACTGGCTTGAAAGGCACGTTGATAAAAAATCATCTTGACCGCTTCTTCATCCAAGTTTACGCCCGACACCGCCAGGCTCTTGCTTTCAAGCGTCTTGTAAAAATTTCGCAGTCCGTCGGTTGTACCTTTCTGAACGTTGATCTCTTGCGTCACACGGACCACGAAGTCTTCGTAGTCTTGCTTGAGCGATTTGCCGTTCAGTTTGTCCAGCGGTTCATCAAAGGCTTGAGCCAGCTTCACCGCGTTCTCGGTGCCACCGCCGATGCCGCTGGTACTGGCAGCGAGCAAACGCGGGTTATCGATAATCTTTTGATTCAGTTGTAAAGTCGCAGCCGAGTCGCCAGTAAAAAAGGTATTCAAACCAGCGGCGGTCAAGAAACCCGAATCGTCATTGGCGAAGGCAAAACGCAGCTTGGGGTTACTCGAGTCCAGTTTCAGGCCGCCCTCGGGTGTGATGATGGCTGACATACCCGAGACGGCATTGATTTGATCGCGGATATCTTCCAGCGTTGTATCGCTGGTGGAACCGGTCAAGTTAATGCGAATCGTCGATGTTTGATCGCGGCCCGACTCGAGGTCATGCACGATCAACTGGAAGCTACCGTTCTCGATCTGGCTATTGAAGCCGGCCAGGTCAACCGGTGCCGTTATGTCATCGGCGACGTTATCGGTCGTAAGAGTTTGATAACCATCCAAGCCCTGGCCCTGCGTATGAATGCGATTGAACTGTTCGATCAAATTGCGGGCAAATGTATCCAGGTCTGCTGACGTGCGAGCCGCAGCTCCATCGCGTGCATCGTAAAGCCCTTTCAGTCGGCCTGCACTAACTTGCAGCGGCGAGTCGGTATCGGCCAATCGAACTTCGGGCCGAGATTCAGCGCCAACCCTGGCGACCGCGTAGGTTACCGGTCGCTGAATACCGTCGGCGACCAGGTACTCGCCGCCGACGTAAACGGTCACACTGCCGCTGGGTTGTTCCACAGCGCGAATATCAACGTAGTTGGCCAGTTCGCCAAGCACTTGCAAACGCTCGTCTCTCAATCCAACCGCATCGCTACCGGATGTTCGTCCGCCCTCCATCTGCACAATGCGTTGATTCAGTTTGGCCAGGCGCTCGGTGAGCCGATTGACTTCGCTGGCAACGTTTTGGATTTCAGAGTTCAGGTTCGATGTCAGCGACTGCATCTGCGTGCTGAGATTGCGGACCTGGCCGGTCAGCGACTTACCGCGCTCGATCACTAATCGGCGCAATGAATCGTTGCCAGGTTGGTTCAACATATCCTGAATGCTATTCGAAAAATTCGACAGCTCGGTACTCAGGTCGTTGTTGCCCAGTTCTGAAAACGCGGCTTCGATCTGATCGTAGATATCGCCCAGGGCTTCGCTGCTTGCGAGATTGCTGCCGGTCTGCCGCATCTGTTCGGTGATGAAATTGTCGATCTTTTGCACGACGCCTTGAGCGCGTACACCGTAACCGAGCGTTATATCGCCGTACTTGTAGCCAACGGCCGTTGTCTGCAGTAGCTCTTGGCGAATGTAGCCGGGCGTGTTCGCATTGGCAATGTTGTTGCCAGTAACGTTCAGGCCCAGCTGAGCCACCGTCAGCGCATTGGCCGATTGTTGAATGGATGCGAACAGCGACATGCGAGTTGCCTACACTTGAGCGTCCAGAATCTGTCCACCCGAAGTATCCGCGTGCGGCACTTCTACATAAGCACTGCTGAGCGCCGATCCGCAAGTCATCAGTAGCAGCGTATCGTCGACCACCTTGGCACACTGACTGACCAGCAACCAGGCAGCCAGGTTGAGCCGCCGCAAACTATGCATGCTATGCTCGACCGCGCGGACGCGATCGCGGAATTGACTATCTTCCGTCCATTGCGGCAATGCTTGAGCCAGTTGCTTGAGGTTTACACAGCCGTAGCCGGCTGCAGCTGCATCTTCCAGCAATCGAGCGCGGCGGGCCTGCAGCGATTGCAAATCACCATTGAGCTCAGCGGAGTTTTCGGCGTGAGCCACCATAGCGGGCACATCGGCTTCCAGCACCAGACGCTCTTGCTCGGCCAGCCATTGGCCCCATTTAGCTAGCACTTCCAGCGCGGTTCGCAGATAGTCGTCCAGCGATGCAAAAAGCGAAGAATGTGCCATAGCCTCTTTGCCCCCAAAGATCGAATAGCCCGCAAAGGTTACCAGCTGAAAAGCCAGTGTGCCTTCATCGAGTTATCGGCCTTTAACGCCGGCTATCTATCTTTTGTCATCCAATTTTTGGTCAGATCCGACTAAAAATTTAGTGACAAAAGATTCAAGAGTTCAGCAATTCTCTGCGGAGACATCGCACGTGGGGCAGGTGGCGTTGATGGCGTCGATCAGTTGACGCAGGCGGCCCAGTCGACGGCGGTCGAAGTGCAATCGCAAACGCGGCAGATGATTCAACTCCGGCTCGTTGCTCTCTTCGCGCATCGCCGTTAGTTGCTCGATCGTTCCGCTGACAACGATATCGGCGAACGATTCGTTGATCTGTTCCAGTTGTGCATCGGTCAGCTTCTGGCAGATGCGCAGCACGAGATAGTTATTCACATACCTCATGCTGTGATAAACGCGATAGAAGTTCAGCGTATGCTCAACAGCCACATCGACATTATCGGTGATCGTATACAGCGACAGGTCTTCTGGGCTGATGAGCGCAGTCTTGAGCAGATTGGCTTCGACGAACTTGCCGAAGTGTTCCCAGTAAGTTCCGCCGGGTTCATCCAACAGCACCATGGGCACCATGGTCTGTTTGCCGGTTTGCAACAGCGTTAACACTTCCAGCGTTTCATCGAGCGTACCGAAACCGCCCGGCAAACAGATCACTGCGCTACATTCTTTGACGAACATCAGCTTGCGAGTGAAGAAGTACTTGAGCGTTACCAGCTTTGGATCGCCATCGATGATCGGATTGGCGCTCTGTTCAAAAGGCAGCAGGATATTGAGGCCCATCGAGAGATCGCGACCAGCCCCCAAGTGACCGGCTTCCATGATGCCACCACCAGCGCCAGTGATGACCATCCAACCATGGCCTGCCATCGCGCGGCCTAGCGCCACGGCTTGTTGATAAGCCGGATGGGTCGGGGCAGTGCGCGCGGAACCGAATACGGTGACTTTGCGCCGACGACGATAGGGCTGGAACACCTTGAAGGCGTAGCGCAGTTCGCGCAGAGTTCGGCTGAGGATCTTCAGGTCGCCACGCGTCGTGCCGTCGCCCTGCATGCGCTGAATCGTCTGCTGCATCATGCCGATCAAGTCGGATTGATCCGCCGTGACAGGACCAGCCACCTCGTCAGCCGGCTGCGGGCGTTCTTTTTCATCTTCCCCCCGCGCTTCGGGGTACTTTTCCAAATCATTCTGATCGTCGCTTGCCATGTAGCCGCCTTGGTCCTCATGTTGGATAAGATGTCAGTAAATCATAACTGTTTTTGTCATCCCATTTTTTGTCAGGCTGCTATTCTCCGACAAAAAATTTAGGGACATAAAATGGAGTGCGTTCTCGCGTTACAATGGTGAACTCACGATTGGACCTGCCTATCCTGCCTTCGAACCGGAGCGATGCTTGACGATGACTACCCCACCTATTGAGAACTCCGTTGAACCAACTCGTCGCAACTTTTTAAAATCGACTGCCGTCGCCACGGGTGCCTTGGCCACGAGCGGGCTGGTCATACCGCGCGTGCATGCCCAAGGTAGCGATATCATCAAGGTTGGCCTGGTTGGTTGCGGTGGCCGCGGTCGCGGCGCCATCATTAACGCGCTCAAAGCCGATTACCGCGCACGTTTCACCGCGATGGCCGATGCGTTTCCCGATGCGATTGAGTTCGCCAAGAAGACGTTGCCGCAACAGGCCAAAGATCAATTCGCAGTGGATGACGACCATTGCTTTTCGGGCATCGACGCCTACAAGCAACTGATCCCCGAAGTCGACGTGGTCCTGCTCTGCTCGCCGCCGCACTTCCGACCAGCTCACTTGGAAGAAGCCATTCGAGCTGGCAAACATGTGTTCTGCGAAAAGCCTGTGGCCGTTGATCCGACCGGTGTACGCAAGGTACTGGAAGTGTCCAAGCTGGCTGAAGAGAAGAAACTGAACCTGGTCTCGGGTCTGTGCTGGCGATATGACGTCGGCGTCAAAGAAACGATCAAGCGAATTAAAGATGGCGCGATCGGCGAGATCATCAACACGCAAGAAAATTATTTGACCGGCACACTCTGGCAAAAGACTCGCAAGCCAGAGTGGACCGACATGGAGTTCCAACTTCGCAACTGGTTGTACTTCTGCTGGCTCAGCGGCGATCATATCAACGAGCAGTTCATCCACAGCTTGGATAAATCGCTGTGGCTACGCGATGATACGCCACCGAAGTACGCGTACGGTTTGGGCGGACGCCAGGTGCGTACCGGTGAAGAATTCGGCAACGTCTACGATCACTTCTCGGTCGTCTACGAGTGGGAGAACGGCTCGCGCACGTTTGCTCACACGCGACAAATGGCTGGCTGTATGACCGAGACGGAAGATTACATCTACGGTAGCAAAGGCACAGCCAAGGTCTTGGCTCACTCGATCACTGGTCCCAATGCTTGGAAGTACGATGGCGGTGACAAACCGAGCATGTACGACGAAGAGCATCGCGAACTGTTCGCAGCGATCAAAGATGGCCGCACGATCAACAACGGCAAGTACATGAGCTACAGCACGTTGATGGCCATCATGGGCCGCGAAGCCTGTTACTCGGGTCAGCGCATCGAGTGGGACAAGTTGATGAATTCCAAGATGGACTTGACGCCACCTAGCTATGCCATGGGCCCAGCGCCGAAGGTCGAAGTCCCAATGCCTGGTACGTACAAGACGGTTTGATGCCCACTCGCCTCGTGCACATCATTCCTACTCTCGATCAAGGCGGCGCTGAAAAGCAGCTTTGCCTATTGTGCGCGCATCTGGATCGACAGAAGTATGATACGCATGTTGTCGTCTTGACTCATTCCGGCCCGCGCGAAGAAACGTTGCGCGAGGCCGGTATCCCAGTGCATATGATTGGCAAGCGTGGCAAGCTGGATCCGTTCGCTTACCGACGCCTCAAGGCCAAGCTGACCGAGCTGGAACCGGACATCGTGCATACCTGGCTGTTCGCAGCCAATAGTTATGGACGCGCTGCCGCCAAAGCCATCGATGTACCGGTGATCATCGCTGGTGAACGTTCGGTGGATCCATGGAAGCGACGCTGGCAACTGTTTATTGACAAATGGTTGCTCAAGTCGACGCGGGCGGTCATCACCAACACGTCGGCCGTCACCGAGTTTTACGCTTCGCGCGGGTTACCAACCGACAAGTTTATTGTCATCCCTAATGCCGTCGAGCCTTTCGCGGGCGATCGGCTGACGCGCCAGCAAGCCTTCGAGAGATTAAACATTCCGCCGCGCAGCAAACTGGTGCTGGCCATTGGCCGCCTCTGGCCACAGAAGGGTTATCAGGATCTGATATGGGCTGGCGAGCTGATGGCTGTCGCTCAGGGTGATGCGTGGCTGGTGATCATCGGCGATGGACCGCTGCGCGAACGTTTGCAGCAGTTCCGCGATGATGCGCAAGCTCACAACAGCGTGCGATTCGTCGGCGAGCGAACCGATGCAAGAGAACTACTCAGCGCGGCCGACCTGCTCTGGAATGGTAGCTTGTACGAAGGCCAATCGAACACGATCCTCGAAGCCATGTCGCAAGGTGTACCAGTGGTCGCCACCGATATTCCCGGCAACCGCGACCTGGTCGTCCACGAGCAAACAGGCTACCTCTATCCCCTGGGCGACCTGAACAATTTAACTCGCCATAGCGTTCGTTTGTTGCAAGATGAATCGCTCTGGCAAAACATGAGCCAGGCCGCCAGCGCCCGCGCATCGGCAGAGTTTTCTTTGCAGCGCATGATCCAGCGTCATGATGAAACGTATCAACATTTTTTGTCATCCAATGTTTCGTCTGACAAAAAATGAGCGGTCAAAACATTTAGACCGTTTGGCTGCGCACGCTGGCCAGCAGGGTTCGATAGCGGCCGAGTAGCTTGCGTATGAGCATGCCCAGGTAGAAGTTCACGACAAGCGACAGCACAAACATGACGGGCATGGCGTTCTCCATACCAGTGCGTTGGGCCAACTGTGCATCGGTGAAATCGTTGGGATAACCGTCGGTGCGTGTAGCCCAAGTGCTACGTCCGTTCGCGACGTTGGTACTGGGGCTGGTCCCGGCCGTGCTGGGTACGTTGCCGCGGTTATCGGCCACTCTCAAACTGAGCGGGTCCGATGGCAAGTAACCTGACAGCGGACTGGTATACTGCGCGCCAGCCAGCGGCGTACCGTTGTTGCCACTATAGGGCGTATTGGTGTACTGAGGCAAATAGCTGGGCGCTTGATTGTACGCGTGATTGTTGGCAGTGTTAGTGCCGTATCCCTGACCAGCATAGTTCGGTGCGTTACCAAGGCCGACTGAATTGTTATAGCCAGTGCCCATGTTCCCAGTGCCCGCGTTGGTTGAAGACCAAGGCATGTTGTTGTTAAGCGCTGGCGTTCCGAGCGGTGCAGAAGCAAAACCTGGTCGCGTTGCGCCGGTTCCATAAGTGCCCGTCGTTTGACCAGGCAAAGATGTATAGTTCCCGTTGGTGGCCGTCGAATGCGGTTGACCATAACCATTGTTGCCCATGGCATTCGCACCCAAGCCAGCGGTGCCCATGCCTGGCACGCCCACGCTATGGTTGCCTGTGTTGCTGCCGATCCCCAATCCACCTGCATTCAAGTTGGGATTGGTATTGGGATTGAGCGGCTGCGTTGCTGTCGAGCCGAAGCCGGGCAACGATGGTGGTGGAGTCGTAGCTGTCGAGGTCGGCAGACCATTCGGATTGCTCGGCATGCTACCGGGCATCGTGTTGTAGTTGTTGCCACTTGTGGAGGATGGGAACTGCGTGGCGCCAGCGTTCATTCCCATTGCATCCTGCAGAAAACCGCTGCCCGGATTGTTGCGATTCTGGGCGAGCAGGTTATCGGGATCGCGCAGAGCGTTGGCCATCTTATCGCTCAGCGACGTGCTCGAATCAGTCAGGCTCGAACCGATCCCACCAGCACCGGTGCTACCAGTACCAATGCCACCTGGATTGAGCGATGGGGGCTGCGTGCCGCCCGCTACATTCTGAAGATCGTAACCGTTGCCGTTCTCTAAAGTCTTGATGCGACCGGTCGGCAAGTTACTAGCAATCTCGCTGCGATCGACCAGCGGCAATTTCAACACTTCGTCAATCGGTGTTGATACGATCGGCTTGGTTCCGAAACGCACGATGATCTTACTTACCCGAGCAGCGACGACCGCCGGTATCGTGCTCTCTTGCTCCTTGGAGTTCTTGTACATGAACTCAGCCTTGTCCGGCGAGATCTGCACAATGTATTCGAGCAAGCCCGTATCGGGATTGATCTGCCAACCATAGTCGGTCTGCGGCGGTGGCGTCGTGACCATCGAGGCCGGTTGTACTGGGTTGAGAGATGGCGGCATGGACAGCCCTCCAGGGCTCACCTGGCCAGCCAGAACCACCAGCACCAACAACATGAATCCATTCATAGTTATGCCTCGAGTAAGAAACGTTGCTCCTTAGATTACAGCATTTGCCCTTGACTCGTAAAGACTATTCATCCACACCAGAGGGGATGAACCCAAAAAATAGATAAGCTATCTGCAATGCTAGCAATGCTTCTTTTTTTGTCCTTCAATCTTCTGTCAGATTCTTAGTTGCGCTGCGCTTTGATGAACTTGATGAAATCGGCATCGAGCTTGGCCAGGTTGCTACCGAAGTGTTTCTTGAACAGCTCGAGACGCTGGCGAGGATCGGTTTCACCGAGCGGCTTGAGCTGACTGAGTTCGCTCAAGTACGCCGCAAAGTTCTTCTTCTGAGCTTTCATCAAGTAGAAGGTCAGCGCCCAGCTCTCCGCATAGGCCCCGAGCACTTGATCAGCCGAGCCCGAGAATCTCTCATCATCGGAAACGAGAGTTGTAATCGAATCGGCCGGTCGCGAGCTGAAGTACTTGCGAAACTGCAACAACTGATAAGGATTCACTTTGCCCACCACGCCCCAGCCAACGGGGCTCTTGGGGTCTGGCACTTCGAAGAACATGGCCATGCCTTCGCTGACCCACTTGGGGTTATCAGCCAACCGCACTTGTAGCCCGCAGTTATAGGCGATCTGATGCACGGCTTCGTGCACGACAGTGGCGACTGTGCGTTCGGCTTGAGGCTGAGCGAATGTTTTCATGAGCATTTCGCGAGAGGCAATACGCTGGCCAGGCTGAACCAAACCTTGCACGCCGGTGATGTCGAAGGACACGATGCGATTGGTTTGCAAGTGATAATAGCCAATCATATCCTTGGCCATCTCGCCAACTTCTGGCTGAGCGAACTGCATGTAGGCTTCGCGCGACTTGAAGACCAGCGCGACCATCGGCAAGCGCGGCTCGGTCAGTTCGATCGATCGATCCCAATACTTATGGAAGGTCTTGTAGAGCTTTTCATACAGATCGCCGACCCAGCGCGCATAGGTTTCGCTGGTGTTATAGACAATCAGGAAGTGCTCGGTCTCGAGCGACAGGAACTCGGCGCCCAGTTCTTGCTTGAGCTGCTGAGCGACTTTGGCCTTGGTCAGTGGCGTGAACTTTTCGTTGCTCGGCGCGCCGCTGACCACATCTTTGGCGTCGAGAATTAGCAGTTGTCCATCGGGAGTCAAAAAGAGCTTGCTACCGTCCTGGCCCTCTTCCCACACTTCGCCTAGTTCGGCGCGCTGCGGGCCATGATTCTTGAATTCGACTTTAGCCGTTGGATAAGCTGCCGAGCGAGGCTCGTCGGCCATTGCAGCGGGCACCAGCCAGAGAGCAGCCCAGGCGATTGCGATCGCGCTCCGAAGCCGATTGAAAATATGCATGCGAATCCTCGTCACCAAAACAGCCCCCATCCAACACGGGCAATTCTAACATTTTTCGTCGCCCAATTTTTTGTCGGGTCGGATAGAAAATAGAAGGACAAAAAATGAAGCGATTGCCGCATACAATTGACTATAGCTGCTGCTGGCTTTATCGTGAAAGTATGATTTCACAAACTGCAGAATACGCCCTGCGAGCCATGGTTTACCTGGCCGATCAAACGCAGCCAAGAACCAATGAAGCCATCTCGGAAGCCACGCGTGTTCCGACTGGTTACCTGGCCAAGGTTATGCAGGCGCTCAGTCGTGCCAAGCTGGTGAATGCACAGCGCGGACTGCACGGTGGTTTTACTTTGGCGTTTCCGGCTTCAGAGATCACGGTGCTGAAGGTGCTCAACGCCGTCGATCCGATCCGACGCTTTCATGAATGCCCATTGGGCTTGCACGGGATCAACCTCTGCCCCTTGCATCGCAGCTTGGACGACGCCGCTCAAGCCATCGAGCGCACCTTCGGCGACACCACCGTCGCCGACCTCATCAACGTCCCGCTCCACCGCAAGCCCCTATGCGGCTTCCCGAACGGTACCTAATTTTTCGTCATTCATTTTTTGTCAGACTCAACGCACTTGATCGCGCGCAAACTGCAAACTACTGCTCTGTGCGGCTTCCCACTGGCCAGCTTCGGCAGAACTCAGAATTTCGCGAAACGATTTCTGCTCCGCTTCGCTCAGTTGCCCTTGGGCGATCAGCTCCTCAAGCTTGCTCTTGCAAGCCGATAATCGCTGGGCATTGCGAGTGTTGCAAGCAGTGTAAACTTGCTTGATGAATTCCAGTGACTCGCGGCTTGTAACTTGAGGATGTTCGCGGCATCCGGGCAATAAACAAACCAGGATCAGCAACTGGCAGAGAACTGCGCGACGAAAAATCTGGTTATTCGACATGTTGAACGACTTCACCGTTGCCAATGGAACACATGGCTGCCCAGAGATCGAGGTTGATCTCGGTGGCAATGAAACGCACGCTGCCATCGCCCAGCAACACATAACCACCGCCCGATGACCACGGCGCATACATCTGGCAAACATGGCAGGTGGGAAACGAAGGTGGATGAATAACGCCCGGTTCAGCTCGACTGGGTCCCGCGTGACAGAGCACATAGGTGGCGGCCTCATCGCACTCGGTAAACGGATGGCGATGCGGATCGCGCGGACAAGACATGCCGCCCGGCACAACACCGACCCACGTCTTGTCGCTGACCGTCGTGTGCTCACCCAGGAACACTGTGTTGCTAAGCCCATCGGTTACATCGGCCAAACGCGTGCGCGAGTTGCGATAGAACGGCCCCGTGGCCACTTGATGCCAGTGCAGTAGCGGCGGCACGTAACCCCACGGTTCATCTTGTCCAACATTGGCTACGTAATGAGATTTACCGAGCAAAGCCAATCGATGGCCGCTATCGTCTTTGACATCCGTCGAGCCATCGAAGTTGGTGGCAGCTGGGTTCAGGAAAGTCGGTACGCGTGTTTGCACGGCAGCCTGGTTGCCCGCGTGCCACAGCGGCAATGACCATTGCAATTGATTGGCCAGCGGCTGTTGTTCAATGTAGGGCAGTATCAATGCTCCCCAGCCCCAACCCGGTGCAGCATCCAGCGAACCAGGGAAGGCGGTGGGATCGTTGATGTTGGAGATGTAGCCCGATGGCAATCGCTTCAGGGCGCTTTCATAGTTCAGTAGCCCCAGCCCTAGTTGCTTGAGATTGTTTTGGCTCTGCGTCCTCCGCGCCGCTTCGCGCGCCGCTTGCACCGCCGGCATCAGCAACCCCACCAGGATGCCAATCACCGCGATCACCACCAGCAACTCCACCAGCGTAAAGCCCCTCCGCATCGCGCACATCCTCTTCATTTTTGTCATCTATCTTCTGTCAGAACTGACCAAAGATTGAAGGACAGAAAAAGCAAAAGTGTAGCATATGCTACAATTCTTCTGAAAGTGTAGCATTGGCTACACTTTGGTCAAGCAGGTAAACTACCCATAGCAACTCCGCCCCGTTCCTACCTGCTGACGACGCTCATCATGACCGCTAGTCCCAAAGACGCTGAACCGCATCGACGCACACGCCGCGATCACTCTTCGGAAACGGCTGAAGACTATGTGGAAGCCGTGGCCCAGATCGTGGCCAAGCGCGGTTCGTGCCGCGTGGTGGACTTGGCTCGCAATTTTGCGGTCAGCCATGTGACCGTCACGCGGATCGTTACTCGGCTAAAGGAAGAGAAGCTGCTGGAGTCCGAGCCGTATGGCCCGATTACGCTCACACCGCAAGGCAAGAAACTGGCGCAGCAGTCTCAACAACGCCACGACCTGGTCTATCGATTTCTATTGGCTATCGGCGTCGATCCAGCCACAGCCGCCGTCGATGCCGAAGGCATTGAGCATCACGTCAGCAAAATCACCCTCAAATGCTTCGCCAAAATCGTCGAAGATCAAGCGTGCGAGTGAAACTGACAAAAAATGGAGCGACAGAATATTTCTGTCGCTCAATCTTTTGTCTGGTTGCCAGCGTAAGGAAACATGCGGACAATAGAAGGCCCTACCAAACTACCCGCCTGATTCGATATCCGGAGCTTTCGATGAAACTACGCAGCTTGCTTTGGCTAGCCAGCTTATCGCTTTGCCAAATGATTTCGCTACAAGCCGCACCGCCTGCTGGCTTGCCTGAAGTACCACATCCCAAAGACAATCCATCTACGGAAGCCAAAGTCGAGCTGGGGCGCATGCTGTATTTCGACAAGCGGCTTTCGGCTGACAACTCGGTTTCGTGCGCCAGTTGTCACGATCCCAAGTTCGGCTGGTCGAACAACGATGCAACGGCAGTTGGTGTCGGTGGACAGCGCGGCGGCCGCAGCGCGCCCACGATCATCAATTCGGCTTATCAAAAGTTTCAGTTCTGGGACGGTCGAGCCGGTTCGTTGGAAGAACAGGCCTTGGGACCAATTGCTAACCCGATCGAGATGAATCTGCCGATCGATGAGTGTGTCAAGAAGTTGGCGGCTATCGAAGGCTATCAGAAACGTTTCAATGAAGTCTTCGGCACTGGTGTCAACAAGGACAACCTCGCCAAAGCCATCGCGGCTTTCGAACGCACCATCGTTTCAGGCAACGCTCCCTATGATCGCTTTAAAGCCGGTGACAAGACTGCTTTGAGCGATGAAGCCCAAGCGGGCATGAAACTGTTTTTCGGCAAAGCCAACTGTTCGGCTTGCCACACCGGCCCCCACTTCTCCGATTCGGCATTTCATAACTTGGGTATCGGACACTCAGGCAAAGAGTACGATCAAGGCCGACGCAAGATCTCGAACATCGAAGGCGATGACGGCGCGTTCCGCACACCCACCCTGCGCGAGATCGCCCGGACGGCTCCGTACATGCATGATGGCAGCTTGAAGACGCTCGAAGATGTCGTCAATTACTACAACCAAGGCGGCACCAAGAACGATTACCTCGACGAAGAAATCTACCCACTCAAGCTCAGCGATGCTGAGAAGAAGGCGTTGGTTACTTTCCTGAAAGAAGGCCTCGCCAGCACCTCGTATCCCGATATCGCTGCTCCCGAGCTGCCATAATTTTCAGACACACAATCTTCAGTCACTCAATCTTTTGTCAGATCACTTTCCAACTTCACCTTAGGAGTATTCCGTGAGCATTTCGCAATTCCTTCGCACACTGCGAGCCATGGCGGCTTGCTTGCCAGTGGTCTGCCTGGCAGCTGTTCCGACCCAAGCCGAAGATGGCTTGAAAGTCGAAACGATCCTTTCCGATTTGGATAACCCCTGCGGCATCGCCATCCAACCCGAAACCGGCGTCGTCTTCGTCGCCGACAGCGGTGCATCGAAAGTTGTCAAAGTCGTCGGCGGTAAAGCAGAACCAGTCGTGACCGACTTTCCAGTCGACGTCTACGGCAAAGGCCCCAAGTACAACATCGGGCCCTTGGGTCTCCTGTTCCTGGATCAAAACACGCTGGTCGTGGGTGGTGGTGACTTGGCCGACGGTGAAGAACTGCTGCGCGTCTATGACCTGAAGGATATGAAAGAGCCGCTGAAAGCCGACAAGATGAAGTCGAGCTACAAGCTGGCTGCCAGCGATGACATCAAGGGTGAAGGCAACTTCTATGCTCTCGCCAAGACCGACGATGCCATCTATGTGACTTGCAATGGCGATGACACCAAAGGCTGGGTCTCGAAGGCCGCGTACAAAGGCGCTGACGTTTCCAGCTTTGAACGTTATCTCGAAACCAAGACCGCTACTGAAGTCGATGCGCCTGTCGGTATCACCGTCAGCCCACGCGGCGAGTTGGTCGTTGGACAAATGGGCGAGATCACTGTGCCGAACGATAGCATGCTCACATTCTACGATGCCGCATCGAAGACCAAACTGCTGAACCTCAAGACCAACTTGCACGACATTACCTCGGTGGCTTACAGCCCACGCGGTCAACTGTATGCCCTGGACTTTGCATGGGCCGATACCAAGCAAGGCGGTTTGTTCCAGATCCTGGCCGACACCAAAGAAGCGGTTAAGACCAAGAAGATCGTCGAACTGGACAAGCCCACGGCCATGGCCTTCGATGCTGAAGGCGCTCTCTACATCACCGTCATCGGTGAAGAGAAGAAGGGCAAGCTGCTCAAGGTCGCCCCTGGTCTGTAAGGATCCGTGATTGGACTAAAGAGAACCCGGGCTGAAGCTCGGGTTCTTTTGTTTCATAGTAACTGGTTCACTGACAGCTATTGAGCTCAACGTCGGCCCTGTGCCGGCGGGAGCGTGATTGACAGCTACAAACCGATCGCCTCATGCCCCTCTTCCTCTTCGGTTTTGGCGGCGAGTCAGTGATTCTCCAATGCGATGAGCTTAATCGAGCCGCTCTTCTCATAGGCGTTGGTCGAAGGCCCTCGATTAAAGTTCTCCGATATGCGGCTCGAATGAATTGGTTTGCATTTGAAAACTTCAAACTCGCCGCCAAGACCGAAGATGATGGGCCGTTGGTAGCTGTCAGTCATGCTCCCGCCGGCACAGGGCCGACGGTGAGCGGGACAAAACCGAGCCAAAAATTAAATTGTCAGACGGTATGACCTCCTACGCAATCTTAGGCACAGGCGCTCTCGGCGGACTCTACGGCGGACTACTGGCGCGCGCCGGAGCGGACGTACATTTCCTGCTGCACAGCGACTATGAACATGTGCGCGAACATGGCCTGCGCGTAGACACACCGCTCGGCGATTTTCACTTATCGCCGGTTAGCGCCTACCGCTCTGCGATGGACATGCCACCAGTTGACGTGGCCATTGTCGCTTGGAAATCGACGGCCAACGCGGCGCTAGCAGGTGCCTTGCCGTATGTATTAAAGGACGACGGCTGTGTGCTGGTGCTGCAGAACGGCTGGGACGTGGAGCGCGATGCGGCGCAGTTGGTTGGCGCCGAACGAGTACTGGGTGGTTGCTGTTTTCTGTGCAGCAATAAAGTCGGTCCGGGCCACATCCATCATCTCGATTACGGCCGCATTGCTTTCGGCGAATATGCACCGCTGCTTAGCGGATCGATCACACCGCGCATGCGCGTGATCGAAGCCGACTTTCGCCGCACCGGTATCGATATAACTCCGACGGAAGATCTCGGCAAAACGCGCTGGTCGAAACTGATGTGGAATATTCCCTTCAATGGCCTGTCCGTTGTGCTGGGCGCGCTGACCGATCGCATTATGGCTGTACCAGCCACAGCGCGACTGGCAGAACAACTGATGCGCGAAGTGCACGCGGCAGCCGCAGGTTGCGGCAGCGTGATCGATGAAAGCTTGATTGATAAACTATTAAATGACACACGCAAGATGGTGCCCTACGCCAGCAGCATGCTGTTGGATTACCAGCAGGGCCGCCCGATGGAAATCGAAGCCATCTTCGGCAATCCTCTCCGCGCCGCCCGGGCCGCCGGCGTATCCGTTCCTCGCATCGAGATGCTCTATCAGCAATTAATGTTTCTCAGCCATACTTAGTCCATCAATATTTGTCAGATCGGACAGAAAATGAAAGGACAGAATATTAGAATAGAGCGAGGAGGTTGATTGAGACATGAGCACGATGGCAAGACTGACGGCGGCTGAGTTCGATGCGATGGCCGAGCATGGTTCGTTTGATGTTTTAGGCCCGAAGAAAATCGAATTGATCTATGGAGAGCTTCGAATAATGAATCCCGCTGGGCCGATTCATGATGACTTCATCGATTATTTGGTTCGTTGGTCAACCAAAAATGCGCCGGAAGAAATAGCCACCATTCGCACGCAATGCGGCTTTGCGTGCGGAGAGCATCGACCTGAACCGGACGTGTTGTGGCTCAAGCCCGGAAGGTATGGTAAACGCCGCCCAACTGCGCAGGACGTTTTGTTGCTGATTGAGATCGCCGATAGCTCAATTGCGGGCGATGTGCGTGAGAAAGCAGACTTGTACGCCGAAAGCGGCATCGTTGAATATTGGGTCATCGATATACCGGCGAAAAGGTTACACCGATTCAGTCACAGCGATGGTGTTACCTATCGCCATATTGAAATTGTCCTCCCGCCGCAGCAACCAGCCCCACTGTGCCGCCCCCAAGCAGTACTGAATCTAGCCGAGCTATTTGAAGTGGTCTGAGCAATCTTTTGTCATTCATTTTTGTCAGCGGACAAAAGAACTGCTGTTCTACTGGGCAAGGCTGGCCAGTTCGCTTGGGCCGAAGATACAGACCCGTGCATTTGTTTCTTGTATCTTCGTCAGCATATCGCGCAGGCCAGGCAAGCTGGCCGCATGAGCGAGCAGAAAGTCTTTTGCCAGTTGCGCACGCTCGTTTGAGATGGTACGCGTGGGTGGTAGTGCCATGCGCAAGGCAGCTTCCATACCGCCCATACCGCCCATACCGGCATTCGGATAGCTATAGGCACTGGGCCGCATGGCCGGGACGGCACCTTCCGGTGGCTTCGTTGCTTCCACCGTTTCCACTGCATTCTGCAAATGCGTTTTCATAGCAGTCAGTGACTCTTCAGGATACTGTTGCAGCACCCTCTTGAGTGCCTCGGTGATGTCGGCTTCGCTTGTGGGCAAGAGCGTCGAAGTTGCTTCTAGCAGACCAAGGATCAGTACAGGGCTCTTGGCATCCGGCAGCAAGCGACTAATGAAACAGGCTGTCGTTGCATCCAGCGGGCTTTGGGGAATCGTCTTGCCATAAGGCGCATATTGAAAGGAAATGTTGGGCGACTGACCGGCTTCTGCCAAACTCAATCGTTCGCGAGCCCATTCCACAGCATCTTGATTGCTCGTAAAGTCTCGCTTGAGCAGAGTGGCGATCGTCATCCATTCGACGACCCACCATTTGAATCCCATCAAGACGTTCGCATCACTTTGGTTCTTCTTCAGTTGTGCTTCCAGTCGCACCAAGAGTTCCCGGCCTGGCTGAGTACTTGCCAGCGAAACGATGTGCTCGGAAAGCAAAGTATCCTTATTTGGACCAAACGGATGACCGAACAGACGGCAAGCATGCGTGTGCAAGAGCATATGACATGCTCGACGGCTGAGTTCATTGCCGCTCTCCAACTCTTCGACCAGCGCAATCAGTCCGTGGGTTGGCAAGAAGTTCGCATAACCATCCATTAGCTCGGCCATGAACCAACCCGACAGATCGTTAGCCAAACCATTCTGAGGACGGCCGCTGACAAACAAACCACCAAACTGACGCGCTGGCAACAGCACCTTCTTAGCGGCCGCCAACTTGTCAGCCTCTGTTTCCGCCAGCAGGGCCACAGCCTGAATGGCTTGAGCCAATGTGGCTATGTCCTTTTCATGTTCCAACCGATCCATCCACCAGGCGAACGACTTGCCTTGAAACGAATTGCCGCTCGAGGACACATCGCCGGATGCAAGTAATGCGGTTGATGCTGCGTTTGATTCTGTTGTGGCAGGCTGCTGCCTACGCACACGCACCACTTCCTTTTGTCCGCGAGTGATACTGACCTGCGACTGGCTGAGCGACAGACCGTCGCTTTGAACGCCGATCAGTTCGACCAGGTACTTGCCACTGTACAATCGCAACTGCCCCGGTTGGTTCTCGACCTTCAGCGATTCGACACTGCTCTGGCCCTGCGAGACTTTCACCGTCACGCCTGGCTCGTCCGATTCGATAACCAGTGTGCCTACGTCGGTGGCAATTGTCATTACGATGCCGGCCATGAATGCAAGTGGCAAAGCAGCAGCAGCCAGCCACGTCCATCGCCAGCGCGTCGAGCCATTGCCGACTTGGGCGCTGGTGCGGTTGGCCAGTCGACCAACGCCTGATGCATTTGCGCCCGTAAGCGTCTGAACATCAAGGTCAGCAGCAGCTTGACGTTCCATCTGAGTAAGAGCCGCACGAATCAAGCCTTGAGGAGCTTGGGCATCGCTGAATGCGGCCAACTCTGCGGCCAGTTGCTGTGCCGATTCTGGGCGGGCCGATCGATCATGACTTAGCATGCGATGGATCAGATCTGCTAACGGCCGAGGTATATCGGGTTGCAATGTTTGAATCTGCGGACAGACCGTGGTAGTAATGGCCTGAATTGTCAAAGCGATGTTCTTGGCCGTTCCAAACGGTGCCCGGCCAGTGATCATTCGAAAGAGCGTTGCCCCCAGACTGTAGATGTCCGCGCGCCAGTCGACGCTGCTGGCATCAAGCAGTTGTTCGCGCGCCATGTAGGGCAGGGTACCCATCAAATGACCGACCGTCGTCAAACGCTCGTCGGCTGCCAAGGGCGAATCACCCGACAACACGAGTCCCAAGTCGAGCAGCTTGACCGTGCCTTGCCGAGTGAGAAACATGTTCGATGGCTTTATATCGCGATGCGTCATGCCGAGTTCGTGGATCGCTGCCAACCCCAAGGCGGCTTGGCGCACAAGTTCACAAGCTGTGCCGATGGGCAGCTGACCGAAGCAGCGACAGACTTTGCTTAAGTCCGCGCCGTCGAGGTACTCCATCACCAGGTAGTGCCAACCCGCTTCATCGCCTGCGTCAATAGCGCGCACGACGTGCGCATGTTCCAAGGCTGCGATCGAAGTCATCTCGCGATTGAATCGTTCGAGCCAACCTGACTGGAGCAATTTATCGCGAGGCAATAGCTTGATGGCTGCCAGGCGTTTGAGCCGTTCATGTTCGGCCAGATACACTGCCCCCATACCACCACTGCCGAGCCATCGTCGCAGTCGATAAGGTCCCAGCGAGTCGATCGGTAGCGGCTGGCCATCGCGGTCACCTGCCGTGGCTGAGTTGGGTTGCAACAGCAACTGGCCGATCACAGCCTGGCACTCCGGTTCGTGCGTGTAGCCGGTGTTCTCTGCGGCTGCATTGCTCGCAGTCCAAGCAGTGATCGGACGACCAGCCGCTTTGGATGCACAAACCTGGCATGCATCGACATGCTCCATCGCTGCAGCGAAACGCTCTGGCGGCAGACGGCCAGACAACAGTTCGTCGAGTTCTTCAGTGGTCACGCAGTTTTCACGGGCGATCATCTGACGATGCCTTTGCTTCTGAAACCCATTTACATGCAACCTCTAATGTGTCATCGCTGGCGTTGGACAGCAAATTTTTGTCACTCAAATTTTTTGTCTGATCATTAGTGACGCGGCTACAATCTAAACCATGAGCACCACCATAAACACTTCTTCTAGCTTGCTTGCACGAGCTTCACAGCGCGATGAACTGGCTTGGCAACGTATCGTACAGATCTATGGGCCGCTGGTTTACGCGTGGGCCCGGCGCACTGGTTTGCAGCCTCAAGACGCGGCGGATGTAACTCAAGAAACATTTGCCGCGGTGGCGATGGGGCTAGCGAAGTTCGATGGCCATCGCCAAGGTGCCACGTTCCGAGGCTGGCTATGGACGGTCACTCGCAACAAAGCGGCCGATCATGTGCGTAACCAACAACAAGCCCGCTCAGCGCGAGGCGGCAGTTCGAACCTGGCCATTCTTCACGCCCTCAGTGAACCGGTGAGCTTTTCTGAAGAGCAGTTATCCGAGGGTCGTCAGGAAATCGTCCGTCGCGCGCTGGCCGTCATGCGCTCCGATTTCGAACCCGCTACCTGGCAAGCCTTTTGGCGCACAGTCATCGATGGTCTTTCACCGGATGAAGTTGCCGCTGAACTATCGCTTTCACGCTGGTCTGTCTACAAAGCCCGCTCACGCGTCCTGCATCGCCTGAGAATCGAGCTCGATGGGTTGGAAACGATTGAGTGAAGGTCGGGAGAAGATCAGACAAAAAGATTTTGGGACAAAAGATTTTGGTGGCACAGAATCAAGACGGAGTCTTGAGCCACCGTGATTGGAACGCTTCTCACCGGACTTTTTTTATTGGCCGGATGCCTCAGATTCAGCCTGTTCGAAAAGATCTAATTGTGGGCGACATGTATTCGCCCTTTTAGGTTTCCTACTCGAATGCCTGAGTTCTTTATGCCTACTGCATCGCGATTATTGATTCTTGGTTCGCTGCTTGGATTTTTTGTTTGCCCAATGAACTTTCGCCTTGCATGGGCTCAAACGGCCACATGGACCGGTGACGTCGGTGGTAGTTGGTCCAACGGTGCCAACTGGTCTACTGGAACCGCCCCAACCACGGGCACCGTGATCTTTACTGGCACCAATCGAACGAATGTCAGCGTCGATATGCCCACCGATAATGTGCGAACATCATTCGTATTCGATGCCAATGCCGCTCTTTCACCGTTGGTGGCAGTCGGATGTTTATCTTGCAGCTCACCAATGCTTCGGAAAACCTACAGAGAATTTCAACTAATTTTATTCTTGGGTCGGGAACAATTGCCAATGTTCCCATCTCTGTGGCTGCCAATGGCACCGTCGTTTTTAGTGGAACCGTGAATGCCCCTGAAGCTTTTCCGCCCGTAATCACTGGCTTCACGAAAACTGGCGCGGGGGTCCTGCGTTTTGCGGCCACCAATAATAACTTCATTGGTCGATCACTCATCTCGGAGGGTACCGTGCAAGTGACCTCGCTAGGCAGCCTTGCTAGCTCGCTCGGAACCCCCACGACGACGGCGAACTCGATCATTCGACTGGGTAACACGGCGACTTCGGGCACGTTGGAATATATAGGCTCCGTGAACTCGACGACCAATCGACAAGTGGCCATAGGCGCGGGCAATGGCAATGGCGGCGGCGCGATTCGCAACAATGGCACCGGTACGCTGACCTTCTCCAGTGCGACTTTTAACCCATTGGAACTTTTTGGAGCCGGGTCGACGACCAACAACCGATCGTTAACTCTAGGTGGTACGAATGTTGGCAACAACGCCATTCAAGGCGTCATTCAGAACAACTCGAGCGGATCGACGCTAAAAACGATTTCAGTGGCCAAAGAAGATGCCGGCAAATGGATTCTCTCGGGCACCAATACCTATACCGGCACGACCAGTGTCAACGCCGGCACGCTATTGATCAATGGCAATCAAACGTCGGCCACTGGCGCAGTGACCGTAGCCAGCGGTGCGACACTGGGCGGTACCGGTACGATCGGTGGTGCGACCACATTCCAAGCCGGCGCCAATCACAGCCCGGGCGCCAGCCCAGGCTTGCAAACATTCGCCAGCAACTTAACCTACGCGATCAACTCACAGTTGACCTGGGAATTGAACGCGAACACCGACCTCGGACGCGGTGCGAACTTTGATGGAATCGACGTTAATGGTGTGGTCACGATTAGCAGTGGAGCTGCGTCGAATCTGATTTTTAATAGCGCCGGCTCAAACGTGCTCTGGTCTGACGCTTTCTGGGACATCGATCGCAGTTGGCTGGTCTTTCGCAACGCCAATGCGCCGGTGGTAAGCGGCTCGATCTTCGATTCGATACTGGTTTCTCTGGATAGCGCGGGCAATCTGGTAGACAGCCGTGGTAGCTTTTCGTGGAGCCAATCGGGCAATGACCTGTTGCTCAACTTCACTGCCGGCAACGTCACTGCTGTTCCCGAACCGAGTTCACTATTGCTCTTGGGCATTGCTGGTCTGCTGCCCTTAAAAATCAAGACGGAGTCTTGAGCCACCGTGATTGGAACGCTGCTCGGTGAGCGGACCACGTCTACTCACGATGGACGTTCTAGTCACGGTGGCACAACATTCCGTGTTGTCCGATCGAATGGTCGTCAGCGACCGATGTCGCGGCACGAAATCAAGACGGAGTCTTGAGCCACCGTGATTGGAACGCTGCTCGCTCGAGCGGACCATGCCCTCTCACGTTGGACGTTCTAGTCACGGTGGCACAACATTCCGTGTTATCTGATCTAATGGTTGTCCGCCGCCTTAGTCGCGGCACAAAATCGAGGGAGAGGAAAAGGCGCCAGGCCCTGTAATAGCAAGGAATCGAACGTGTCGCGCAAAAAGCAGATAGTGGCGTTCTGGGAGTGGTTTGCCGATCATTCAGAGCAGATCCGCTCTGCGTATAAGGAAAACGACTTCCATTGGCTGAGCCGGCAGATCGCGCCTCGTGTGAAAAGTATCGACGAGGCGCTCAACTGGGAAATCGGGCCGTACGTCGACTCAGACGACACTTTTGTTATGTCGCCAACGTTTCAAGAGAACCTGCAGCTAACGCGCGCTGCAGTTGCCATGGCACCACCGGTTGAGGGCTGGAAATTTTTGCCGGCCAGGCCGCCCAAAGAATTATTGGATCTGACATTTGTCATCGGCAACCAGCCATTCAACGCCAACGATTGGCGGTACTGTATGGTCGCTTACAACGATGGAGAATTCGTCGATTTCGAACTCTTCTTAAATGCTCCTAATCACGATACACCGGACGACAGAAGCCTGTTCTGCGAGTTGGTCGTCGAGGCACTGGTCGGGGAAGAATGTCGCCTGGATCGTATTGGTCATTTAACACACCAAGTCGTCGAGGATAATACCACAATTGAAAACTCGACAGCCATCGAACACTTGAAAGCTCACCTCGACATGGTGTTGTCACCTTCCCCCGAACGGAAGCACCGCTGATGCAAATTTTCTGTCATTCATTTTTTGTCAGATCGGCCATCGGACAAAAAATTAAGGGACCGAAAACGAAAACAGCCGCAGGAATGCGGCTGTTTGTTCAACTGGAAATTGATGCGGAAGGATTGGATCTTTGACAAGATCCACTACTAGATTGTGTTGGATCTTTAACAAGATCCACTACTACTTCTTCTTCTCAACATGCGTGGTGTGCTTGCGCAAGCGGGGGCAGAACTTGCTCAGCTTTAGCTTCTCGCCGCCGGTCTTGCGTCGGAGGGTGTAGTTGTGATCACCAGTCTCTTCGCATACCAGGAAGACGACTTCTTTTTTCTTTTTCTTGGCCATGGTTTTATGTCTTTAGTGTTCGGTGGTTTGTATTTGACTCACTTGGAGGCGAGTGAGCGGGTAACCGGTGGTTCGCTCGACGTGACTACTCGGCAGCGGCTGGCTCAGCAGCAGCGCCGAAGTCTGGCTTCTCGGCCTTCTTGCGGACGCGATCGTTTTTGCCAACAAACTCGAGAATCGCGCGAGGACCTGCATCGCCCAGTCGTGGCGTCGCCAGCTTGAGGATGCGAGTGTATCCACCAGGTCGATCGATGAAACGGTCAGCAATGATGCCAACCAATACCTCAACGGCCTGCTTGTCTCGCAAAGTCGCAAACAGTTTGCGGCGACCCGTTACCACTGGACCACGCGAAGCGACCCACTTGCGATAGGTCTCGCTCTCACGCCAGCTCTTCCACTCAGCCGAATTGCGAGCAGCGGACGTAGCGAACTCTTTGGAGGCTTGCTCGGCAACGCGAATGCGCTTGGCCAACGTCACGCACTTCTCAACCAGCGGACGAATTTCCTTCGCCTTGGCTACGGTTGTAATGATGCGTCCCTTGACCTTGGGTGCATTCGGATCCAACTCGGTCGTCTCGCGCTCGGTCAAAAACAAAGCACTGACCATGTTGCGAAGCAACGATCTACGATGACTTGGGGCTCGGCCCAATACTCTTCCGTGTCGACGGTGACGCATGATAACAGCTGTGATGTATAAGGTATAAGGTGTAAGTTTTAAATCAAAATTTGTCAGGTCTCAGGTGTCACATCTCTAGTGAAAGGCTTTCACTTATCGCTTACACCTTACTCCTTACCGCTTCCTAGCGGAACGCTTGATTGGATGGCAATCGCATTCCCAAGTGGAGGCCCAAGGTCGAGAGCTTGTCGCGAACTTCGTTCAACGTGGTATCGCCGAAGTTGCGAATCTCGAGCAGTTGATCTTCGGTGCGCTGAACCAGCTCGCGAATGGTGCGAATGCCTTCGCTCTCCAAACAGTTACCAGCTCGGACGCTCAATCGCAAATCAGCCACCAACATGTTCAGCTTGGATTCGAGCTGAGCTTCCGCTGAGCCCGGTCCACCGCGAGCTGTCGCATGAACTTGCTTACCCAGTTCGGTGTATTGCACAAACGGGTTGAGGTGCTTGCGAAGAATCTTGGCCGCTTCGGTCATCGCCAACTCGGGATCGATCGAACCATCGGTCCAGATTTCCAGAGTCAAACGATCGTAGTTCGTCTTCTGACCAACGCGAGTCTCTTCAACTTCGTAGCGTACGCGTGTGACAGGGCTGAACACTGCATCGACGAAGATAATGCCGATCTCGTGATCGCGACTGGTGTGTTCGCTGGCCGACATGTAGCCACGGCCGTTCTCGACGACCATTTCCATCACAAAAGGCACGTCGTCGGTCAGGGTAGCCAGCACATGGTGCTTGTTGATGACTTCAACATCGCCATCGGTCTGAACATCCGCGCCAGTGATCACACCGGCTTTGTTGCGTTCAACTGTGATCACACGTGTCGAATCGCTATGATTCTTGACCACAAGGCTCTTGACGTTCAGCACTACTTCGGTGACGTCTTCGAGCATACCTGGGATCGTGGTGAACTCATGCTGGGCGCCGCGAACTTTGATTTGCGTAATAGCGCTGCCTTCGAGACTCGAAAGCAGGATGCGGCGTAGGCTGTTACCAATGGTCGTGCCGAAACCGCGTTCGAACGGTTCCGCTACGAACTTGCCGTAGGTAGGCGAGAGCGTGCTCTTATCAACGTGTACCGCGCTTGGCAGTTCCAAACCGCGCCATTTGATATGCATGGATAAATAGCCTCGAAGCTGACAAAAAATGGGAGACGAAAAACTTGCGGCACTAAACGCGACGGCGCTTGCGTGGTCGGCAGCCGTTGTGAGGAATCGGCGTAACGTCTTCGATCTGCTTGACCGACATGCCAGCGGTTTGCAGGGCGGTGATCGCGCTTTCGCGACCCGAACCCGGTCCCTTGACGCGAACATCGATCTCACGCACGCCGAACTTGGCCGCCTTCTCAGCAGCTTGCTGAGCAGCTACCTGGCCGGCGAACGGAGTGCTCTTACGCGAGCCCTTGAACCCGCATGTACCCGCACTTGCCCAGCACAACGTATCACCCTTGGTGTCGGTGATCGTGACGGTCGTGTTGTTAAAGGTGGCTCGAATATGAGCGATTGCCACCGTTACATTGCGACGCTGCTTACGACGTTTGGCCTTTGCCACAGTCTGGTAACCTCAAAAATAACTACTATTACTGTCTAAATTGAATTTTATGCAATCTGTAGCCGCCCGGCGGCCAAGACAACAAGTTGCCAACGTTGCCTGTCAACCACGTGCCAGCAATCTGCTCGCCGCACATGGCTATGCGGACTATCGCAAGTCCTTAACGCCCTTCTTACCAGCAACCGTCTTACGCGGACCTTTGCGTGTACGAGCGTTGGTACGGGTACGTTGACCGCGAACTGGCAAATTCATACGGTGACGCAAACCGCGATAACACTTGATTTCACGCAGACGGTGAATGTTTTGACCGACCTGGCGTCGCAGTGGACCTTCGACTGTGTAGTCGCGTTCCAGCGTCGTCGCCAAACGGCTCAGTTCGTCTTCGCTCAGCTCCCGAGCCGACTTGTCCGGGTCAATGTTCGTCTTCACACACACTTGACGGGCCACGAAAGGGCCAACTCCGTACAAGTAGGTGAGCGAAATCGCCACTTTCTTCTCGTTGGGTATGTCCACACCAAGTAAACGCGGCACGCTGGCGAACTCCTGAAAACTGCTTTAACTACTGAATCTAAATGAGCTCTACTTCAACTGGCGGGCTCACCCTGCGACTAACTCGCGGGCGACTAACTCCCGGACGACCAAGCAGCTGCGAACAACTCGCCAGCGTTTGGCACGCAATTTGGGTGTCTGCCTTTTTGAAGCCAGATAGTATAGCCCTACAAAAATAACCTTGGCAAGCCGTAATTAGCGCCGACCGCGATCTACGGCTGCTTTAATTTCATCAAACACAGCATCAGCCGATTGCATGCCATCGATCGAGCACAACAATCCACGACGCTCGTAATACTCGAGCAACGGTGCCGTCTGCGTATGGAAGACATGCAACCGAGCCCTAATCGTCTCGTATGTATCATCGGCGCGATGCTCGTGCTGAGCTCGCTTGAGGATGCGAGCCACCAGCTCCTCCTCATCCGCCTTCAAATCCAGAACCAAATCCAGCTTGCGGCCAACCTTCGTGAAGTGCTCGTCCAACAACTGAGCCTGCACCAGCGTCCGAGGAAATCCATCGAACAAACAGCCCGACTCGCAGTCCGGACTAGCCAATCGCTGAGCCACGATCCGCATCACCAGGTGATCCGGGGCCAGCTTGCCAGCATCCACGTAGGACGAGACCCAACGCGACAGCGCAGTGTCTTGACGCTTGACTTCGCGAAGCATTTCACCAGTGGATAGGTGCGGAATGCGCAGATATTCAACCAATCGTTTGCATTGGGTGCCTTTGCCCACGCCAGGCGGCCCAATGAAGACTATCCGCATGGCAATGACCCCTGGGAAAGGAACGAGCCGGCTCGACCTCGCGCCGGCTCCGCATACGATGCCAACTTGCCTCCTGGCGACCTACGACTCCAGCAAGCCGCGGTAATTCCTCATCAACAAATGGTTGTCAATCTTCTGAATCAAGTCAAACGCCACGCTGACCGCAATCAGCAATCCAGTACCACCGTAAAAGTTTGCCACCGCAAATGACTTTACTAACTCTTGATTGACCAGAATCGGCACAATGGCCACGATCGCCAAGAAGGCTGCACCCACATAGGTAATACGCATCATGAAGCGTTCCAAATAGTCGGCGGTGCGTTTGCCCGGTCGATATCCGGGTATGAACGTGCCGTGATCCTTGAGGTTCTCCGACATTTCCTTCGGATTGAACGTAATGGACGTCCAGAAGTAACAGAAGAAGAAGATCAGCGCCACATACAGGATCATGTAGGTAAACGTTTGACCGCTGGACAAATTACTGCCCAACCAGTTCAGCGAACCTGCGATCAGTTGATTACCAGAAAACCAACCTGCCATAATCGTAAACAACATGCCTGGCAGCATGATCAAGCTGCTGGCAAAGATGATTGGCATCACACCAGCCTGGTTCAGACGCAGCGGCAAGTATTGCTTGGTGCCACCGTATACGCGGCGACCACGAACGTGCTTGGCGCTCTGAGTCGGAATGCGTCGCTGGCCAAGAGTGATGAACACCACCCCAAACACCACGGCCACAAACAAACTGGCCATCACGATCAGCGTGTCTGGTCCGATCTGACCCGAGGAACCGCTGAGCTGATAGGTCATATCCTCTTTCAGAGCCAGGAAGGCTCGAGGCATCTGAGCCAAAATACTGGCCATGATCAACAAGCTGATACCGTTACCGATACCATATTCATCGATTTGCTCACCCAACCACATCAAGAACATGGTGCCGCAGGTCATGATGGCCACTGCCGTCAGCTGCCAAACCGAAATGCAATACCGTGCTATTGGTTCCCAGGAAGTCGGCTGAGACATTGCTCATGCCGTCGCTGCCGGTATCCATGATGTAAGCGCGCAAGTAGATCCAGCTTTGCAGTATGCACAGAAAGACCGTCAAGTAACGGGTGTACTCGTTGATCTTGCGCATGCCGGTCTGGCCTTCTTTGCGCAGTTGCTCAATCGGCTTCCAGACGCTACCGAGCAATTGGAAGACGATGGAGGCAGAGATGTAGGGCATGATGCCCAAACCGAAGATCGTCACTTGGCGCAAGTCCGTGGCAGCGAACACCGAGACCTTATCCAAGAAGCCACTGAGTTGGCTATTGCTGTCAAGTGTGTTGGGCACCATGGGCAAGCGCACATGGTAGCCGACGCGGTACACCGCAAGCAGGACCAGCGTCAGCAGAATCTTCTGCCTCAGCTCAGGAATTGTAAAAACAATCCGCAGCTTTTCCCACATCGGGTTCACTCCGTTACCCTAGCTGACGCGTCGGGTTATGATAGGTGCGGTGGAAGATCAGTTACTTCTTGGCAGCCTTCGCTAGTTCAGCCACGCGCTGCTTGGGCGTGCGTCGAGCCTTGACGACTGTGGCTGTGCCACCAACCGCCTTCAGCTTTTCGAGAGCTGACTGGCTAAAGCGATGTGCTGAAATCTTGAGCGGCTTGGTGACTTCACCGTCGCCGAGCACTTTGATCTCATCAAAGCGTCGCTTGATGACTCCGCGATCTTGCAATGTCTTCGGTGTGATCTCGTCGCCGGCGTCGAACACCTGAGCGATTTGTCCCAAGTTGATCGACACGACGGTCAGAGCAAACTTGTTGTTGAAACCACGCTTGGGAATGCGGCGCACCAGCGGCAAGTCACCGCCTTGGAACACTGGATGACGCGAATAACCAGAGCGAGACTTGTGACCGTTGTGTCCACGACCAGCCGTCTTACCTTGGCCGGAGCCAGGACCACGACCGATACGGCGACGCAGACGGTTCTTGGTAATGCCCGAATTGACGTCGCTAAGGCTAACAATATTTTCTGGCGTGCTCATGACAGTGTAACCCCTCGCAGTCGCTCAACATCTTCACGAGTGCGAAGCATCTTCAGAGCGTTGAACGTAGCTTTAACGAGAACTGATGGATTGTTGGAGCGGAAGCTCTTGGTCAAGATGTCCTTGATCCCGGCGGCTTCGCACACGGCGCGGACGGCTGGACCAGCGATGATACCAGTACCAGGGCTGGCAGGCAGCAGAATAACTTTGGCTGCGCCGTAACGACCGATGACTTGATGCGGTATCGTGCCGTTGACGACAGGCACGTTCAGATTATCGCGGTTGGCCTGCTTCTGGGCCTTGGTAACGCTCGGCGGCACTTCGTTGGCTTTGCCATAACCGAAGCCGCAATTGCCTTTACCGTCACCCACGACGACCAGGGCCGCAAAGCTGAAGCGACGACCACCTTTGACCACCGCCGCACAGCGCTTGATCTTCAGCACGCGTTCAACGGATGCTTCGCCTTGTGGAATATCTACATTAGCGTTAGCCACGAAACTCTCTCCAGTGTAATTTCTATCGCATTCATCTTTTGTCCATCCAATCTTCTGTCAGACCTGACTAAAGATTGAATGACAAAAAAATTAAAACTGCAAACCGCCTTCGCGGGCTGCGTTGGCAAGCGCGGCGACTCGACCATGATACTTGTAAGCACCGCGATCGAAACATACCTTTGTGATTCCGGCGGCGGTCGCCTTCTCAGCGGCCAGCTTGCCGACCTTGCTGGCGGCATCGCAGTTATCGCCTGACTTGAACTGGTCCCGCACCGCTTTATCACGCGTGCTCACCGAGACCAAGGTCTTGCCGGCTTCGTCATCGATCAACTGACACGCGACGTGCTTGAGCGTGCGCTGGACATGCAGGCGTGGACGCTCGGCTGTGCCGCGAACCGCTTTGCGAACACGCCACTGGCGTCGTTGACGCTGTCCATTGATGATCTTCTTCAGTTTCATATCTATCTATACCGACTGATTTTCTTGTGTGATATAAATCCGGCCACCTCAGCCGAATCGTCCACCTGAGTTTGCAGTTCGCAGTTTGCAGACTGCAGTTATCTGCCTACTGCCTACTGCCTACTGCCTACTACGTTGCCGACTTACCTGGCTTGAGCTTGATGACTTCGCCTTGGTAGCGGATGCCTTTACCCTTGTAGGGCTCGGGCTTTCGCAGCGAACGGATCTGAGCAGCGAACTGGCCGACCAGTTGTTTATCGCAGCCCTTGATCACGATGTGCGTTTGATCTGGACAGGTCACATCGAGACCGACCGGGATCTCTTGCTTGAGTTCGTTCGCGAAGCCTACGCGTAGTTGTAGCTTCTTGTCTTTGATTGAGCAAACGTAACCGACGCCTTGTACTTCCAGACGCTTCTCGTAGCCGTTCTTGACGCCGAGGATCATGTTGTTGATCACAGCGCGGGTCAGGCCGTGCAAAGCTCGGCTGGCGCGTTCATCGTCGCGGCGCGCCACGCTGACGCTCTTGGCGCCTTCGTCGACCGTCACCGTTACTTCTGGGTGAACTTGCCACTGCAGCTTGCCCTTGGGGCCTTCTACGTTGAGGGTGCTGCCGTCGAGCGTAACTTTGACGCCGTCGAGCACATCAACCGGTTTCTTTCCAATTCGTGACACGGTTAAGCCTACCTCTTAGCAAATTTCGCACAAAATTTCGCCGCCGAGCTTGTGCTGGCGAGCTTCGCGATCGCTGAACACACCGCGGCTGGTGCTGATAATGTAAATGCCCAGGCCGTTGAGCACGGGGCGCAAGTCGCGACTCTTGGAGTACACGCGACAGCCCGGCTTGCTCACGCGCTTGATCTCTTGAATCACGCGTTCACCGTTTGGACCATACTTCAGTTCGATGCGCAGCTGCTTGGCAGGCTCGCCTTCGACCTGGTGTTCTTCGAAGTCCCAAATATAACCTTCGCGTTTGAGCACTTCCGCGACGCCCTTTTTCAACTGCGACAGCGGCACGTCGACAAAGCGACGCTCCACGCGCACGGCGTTGCGGATACGTGTCAGCATATCGGCGATAGGATCAGTCATCATGGTGTTCTGTATCCCCTACAACTTTACCAGCTAGCCTTACGAACACCCGGAATCAACCCTTGATCTGCCAACTTGCGGAAGCAGATACGGCAGATACCGAACTTGCGATACACTGCGCGGGGTCGCCCGCACAGCTTGCAGCGATTTTCTCGCCGCGTCGAGAACTTGGGAGTTCTTTTGGCTTTAGCTATTTTGCTTTTGCTCGCCACGGGCTGGTTTCCCCGTCATGGTAACAGTGAAAATGAAATTGTTTCTAATGTCTTCCGTCGTCGGTCGGCAGTCAGTATTAACTGGCGGCCTTGGGCTTGCGGGCAGCGCGGAACGGCATACCCATCATTTCTAATAGCAGGAAAGCCTGCTCGTTGTTCTGTGCAGTCGTGCAAATCGTGATGTTCATCCCCTGAGGCTTGGTGTACTTGTCAGGATTCAGCTCAGGGAACACCAGGCATTCCGACAGGCCCAGGCTGTAATTGCCGTGACCATCGAACGCCGTACGACTAATACCACGGAAGTCACGCACTCGAGGCAGTACGATACTGATCAAACGATCCAGGAACTCGTACATGCGCTGACGACGCAAAGTAACTTTGCAACCGATCGGCATGCCTTCTCGCAAACGAAATCCAGCAATCGAGTGCTTCGACAATGTAATCACTGGCTTCTGGCCGGTGATGTCCGTCATCGCATCGACAGCAATCTCGAGGTTCTTCTTGTCGGCGACAGCGGAACCAACGCCCATGTTGACCACAATCTTGGTCACGCGGGGCAGGGCCATTGGATTTTCGATTCCCAGCTCTTTGGCCAGAGCTGGTCGAATCTCGGTGTCGTACCGTTCTTTCAGTCGTGGTGTGCTCATTGTCTCTTGAATCCTGTGAATGCCGACGCTGTCAGCATCGCGTGTTCAATTTGGAAAGGTGTCTCTTTGGAGTGCTGAGGCATCGCCTCAGCTTTTGCGGTGGAGAAGTCGTTCGCCGAAGCTCACTGGCTCGCAAACCACTAACTCAACCTGTTCTCTGCGTTAAAACTAACCGGCTGCCCTGAAAGCGAAAGCTGTGCTTTCGCACTCCAAAGGTCTTAGGCCTATTTCTTGGCGTACTTTGGATTGGCTGGTGAGAGGCTGCCCAGGCTGGCGCCGCTCTTTTTGGCGAAGCGTTCTTTGCTGCCGTCGGCCAGGTAACGCACGCCAACGCGAGTCGGCTTTTGCGTCTTGGGATCGACCAGCATCACATTGCACAGCGGCAATGCAGCTTCTTTGGACAAGCGTCCGCCTTGCGGATTCTTGTTGCTCTTCTTGACGTGCTTGTAGACCTTGTTGATGCCTTCAACCACGACCTTTTCGTTCTCACGATCCACTTTCAGGACCTTGCCGCGGCGGCCTTTGTTGGCGCCGGCGACTACGATAACTTCGTCTTCTACTCGAATATGCATAATTGCTTACACCACCTCACTGGCCAGGCTAACGATCTTCATGAAGTTGCGATCACGAAGCTCACGAGCCACAGCACCGAAGATACGCGTGCCACGTGGATTGGAGTCTTTGTCAATCAGCACAACGGCGTTGCTGTCGAAGCGAATGTAGCTGCCATCGACGCGACGTGTCGGCTGCTTGGTGCGAACCACAACGGCTCGAACCACTGCCTTCTTCTTGATTTCACTGCCAGCGATCACGCTCTTGACGGAACAGATGATGATGTCACCCAATCCCGCATAGCGTCTCCGCGAGCCGCCCAACACCTTGATACACATCACTTCGCGTGCACCGGTGTTGTCAGCCACCGCCAGTCTGGTTTCCTGTTGGATCATGGCTTATTGTTTTCGCAAGGTTCGTGAATATTAACTTGTTCGTAGAACAGCCGCTCAGGCTGTTAACCTCTCAGCAACGCTTACTCGCTCTTGGCTTCACCACCAAGGGTTTCCAACGTTTGATTGATCTCTTCTTGACCGCGTCGAGCAGTACGCAGGGCAGCGACGTCCACTTCTTTGTTCTTCTCGACGATGCGCACCAACTTCCAACGCTTCAGGGCACTCAGCGGACGGCTCTCTTGGATCTCGACCGTGTCACCCAAGTGCGATTCATTGTTCTCGTCATGTACGTGGCACACGGTGCGGCGACGGACGTACTTGCCGTACTTGGGGTGCTTGACCAGACGGTTGATCTCAACGCGTCGCGTCTTGGCACACTTGTCACCGGTTACGATCCCCGTCACTATTCTGGCTGGCATGTTTCTCTAAGCCTTGATCAAGTTTGCAGTTTGCAGTCGGCAGGGTGCTGTCAAAGCCGCTCTGCCATCTCTTCCACAGGCTTAAGCATCAAGCCTTAAGCCTTCTAGCCTTCCTCAGGCCTTCTTCTTGGCTCGTTCGGTTTGCAACGTACGCACGCGGGCGATCAAGCGACGGTTGCGTCGCAGCTCGCTGGGTGCGTCCAGCTTTTCAGTCTGAGCTTGGACTCGCATACGAAACAGCTGCTGGGCCGCCTCTTTGGCAGTCAGATCGAGCTGCTCGTCACTCATCTCGCGAAGTTCCGATGCTTTCATCGTTCTGTATCCTTTGTGCTGAGCCGAACAAGTGTGCGGCTCAACAACTTTTGTTAACTGTAACTTTGTTAACGGTAACCTTGTTAACTGGCAGGCAACCAGCACACGCATGTGCCCATCACCTGCGGCTAAGGATCAGCAAAGCTTACCCGTTAGCCTTTATAACCTAAAGCTATCACTAGGCCGGTCGGCGGCGACACAGTCGCACGGGGATCGGCATTTTTGCGGCCAGACGTGCAAAGCAAATCTTGGCTTGTTGTTCGGTCACGCCAGCCAGTTCATAAAGAACTGTCCCGGGCTTGATCACGCACACCCAATGTTCCGGCTCGCCTTTACCCTTACCCATTCGAGTTTCCAATGGCTTGGAGGATATTGGCTTGGTGGGGAACACGCGAATGTAAAGACGTCCTTCACCGCGAACATACTGTTGCGCTGCGATACGTCCCGCCTCGATGGTTTTGGCTTTGATCCATCCACCCATGGTGGCTTGGAGCCCAAAGTCGCCAAAGACGACCTTGTTACCTCGAGTCGCGTTACCTTTTATACGCCCTCTTTGGCTTTTTCGATGCTTGACCCGCTTGGGCATCAGCGCCATCGCTCGAGTCTCCCGCGTAAGTACCTTGATTAACCCAGACTTGAACCCCAATATTGCCTTGCGGTGTAGCCGCTTCAGCAAATCCGTAATCGATCTTCGCTTGCAGCGTGCTCAGCGGCAGCGAACCGGCGTTGGCCTTCTCGCGTCGAGCCATTTCAGCTCCACCGAGTCGACCGGCCAATTGGACCTTGATGCCCTTGGCACCAGCATCCATCGTTGTTTCAATCGCTCGCTTCATCGTTCGGCGGAAGTTGGCTCGCTTGGCCAACTGCATGGCAATGTCTTCAGCTACCAGCTGTGCCATGATTTCCGGACGTGAAACTTCTTCAATCTTCAGGTTGACTCGACGACCGATCAGCGATTGCAGCTCTTCCTGCAAAGCTTCGACGTCTTGCCCCTTCTTGCCGATGATGTAACCTGGCCGAGCCACGTACAACATCACGCGTACTTCATCTCGTGTTCGTTCGATCTCAATGCGGTCGATACCAGCACTGCGATACTGTTGGCCCTTTTTGGGGTGGTTCTTGATGAAGTTGCGAATCTTATGGTCTTCGACCAGCAGATCAGCAAACTCTTGCTTGGAAGCATACCAGCGGCTCTTCCAACCAATCACCACACCGGTGCGAAAGCCAACTGGATTAACTTTTTGTCCCATATCGTTTACTCGCTCTTACATTTCTTTCAGCGACTTGAGCACTACCGTGATATGCGCCGTGCGTCGCAGAATGCCGTAAGCCATACCGCGAGCTCGAGGTCGAATGCGCTTGAACATTGGTCCACCATCGATGCGTGCATCGGTGACAACCAGCTCTTCAACAGGCACTGTACCTTGCTTGTTCTGATCAGGATCCTGTGCATTACCCACAGCACTCTGCAGTACCTTCTCAAGCATGCGTGCGCCGCGATGCGGTTGGTACTTCAGAATATTGAGAGCTTCATCAGCAAACTTGCCACGGACCAGGTCGGCCAGCGGGCGAACTTTGCGTGCACTGATGCGTGCGAATTTGTGTGTTGCTCGGAACGCCATTATCGCGTCCTCTCCAATTGGAAAAACGCCAACCGACTACTTCTTGCCACCCTTGCCGCCGTGCGAACGGAAGGTACGCGTGGGTGCAAACTCACCCAGCTTGTGACCGACCATGTCTTCGGTCACAAACACTTTGGTGTGCTGCTTGCCGTTGTGAACCATGAACGTTACGCCCACAAACTCCGGCACAATCGTACAACGACGCGCCCAAGTTGTGATCGCCGCGCCGCTGCCAGCCTCCTGAACCTTCACCACTTTGGTGTAAAGCTTCGGATCTACAAACGGACCTTTTTTCGATGAACGACCCATAGGGTTACCAACCTGAAACTAAGTGGTTGCTTGTGTGTTCGTGATTGTCTTGTTTCGTTTTGGCCAACGTTTTGCCGTTGGTCAGCTTCTCTTCTAAGCGAAGCATCTCGCTTCGATTAGGTCAGGCCCGGCGGGCCAGACCTACCAGGTTTATCGCAGCTTCAACTGACCATAACGACGCGACTTGCGACGACGAATGATCGAGCTGTTGCCTGGCTTGCGTGGACGTCGTGTTGCTCCACCCTTGGCCGACTTGCCTTGCGGGCTGACCGGGTGACGACCGCCCTTGGTTCGACCTTCACCACCACCGTGCGGGTGATCGATCGGGTTCATGGCTGTACCGCGAACGTATGGGCGAATACCTTTCCAACGATTGCGTCCGGCTTTGCCGATGACAACTGCGTTGTGATCTGGATTGCTAACGCGACCAATCGTGGCGCGGCAATTGCCAGGCACACGTCGGATTTCGCCGCTAGGCAACGACAACTGTGCCCAATCGGCTTCGCGTGCCATGAGCGTCGCTAGCGTACCAGCACCTCGGCAGAGCACTCCACCACGACCAGGCTGCATCTCGATGCAGAACACTTGGGTCGCAGGCGGCATGCATCGCAGCGGCATGCTGTTGCCAATCTTCGGCGGCGCGTCCGGACCATTCTCAACCGTGTCGCCAGCCTTTTGACCATCAGCCGCAATCACATATCGCTTCTCACCGTCCGCATAAACCAGCAGGGCAATGCGGCTGGAGCGAATCGGATCGTACTGGATCGAATCGATCTTGGCCGGAATACCGTCCTTGTCACGCTTGAAATCGATGATGCGATATTGTTGCTTGTGACCACCGCCACGGTGACGCGCTGTGATCTTGCCTTGGTTGTTGCGACCGCCCTTTTTCTTCTGGCGACGAAGCAACGACTTCTCAGGCTTGGCACCTGGTGTCAGCTCAGCAAAATCGCTGACCGACGCGTTGCGGCGTCCCGGCGAAGTCGGTCGATACTGTCGAATGCCCATTGTTCGAAACCTTTAATCACGCGAAGCACAACACTTCGGTCGCGCGGACGTGTACCCGTTACGATTGCAAAACCAAACGCTAGAAGAAGTCAATCTTGTTATCTGGAGCCAGCTTGACGATTGCCTTCTTCCAAGTGCGAGTGGCACCTTGGCGATTGCGGAAGCGACGCGCTTTGCCCAGACGATTCTGAGTCCGCACGTCAACCACCTTTACATTGAACAACTCTTCAACAGCCCGACGTACGTCCAGCTTGTTGGCTTGAGCATGCACTTCAAACGCAAACGCATTGTGTCGCTCGGCGCGATGCACACCCTTTTCAGTTACCAATGGCCGAATAATGACTTGATGTGGCTCAAGTGCAATTCCGGTCGTGGCTGTCTTTGTTTCACTCATTTGTATTCACCGATTTATCAGGTGGTGACCTGTTAGTTTGTCACCAGTGGTGACGCATGTTTGTTTGCTGAACCGGGGCTAGCGCCCTGCGGCTTAAGGAACTGCGGCTAAGCAGCGGTTGTCTTTGTTTCCATCGAGGTCTTGATCGCTTCGATCGCGCCCTTGGTCAGCAACACTCGCTTGGGCTTGAGCAGCAACAGGGCATTCAAGTCAGCCACTTTGCTCACTGTCAAACCAGGAATATTGCGACCGCTCATGTACACGTTTGGAGCATGATCAGCCGTCGCCACCAAAGTTGTCTGACCGGCCAGGCCGAGAGCCTTCAGCACGGAGAACAACTCCTTGGTCTTCGGTGCAGCCATCTCCAGCTTGTCCACAACCACGACCGAACCAGCCACCAGCCGGGTCGCCATGGCCATGCGCGTGGCAGCGCGAATCGCCTTCTTGGGCAGTCGGTAGTAAAATGATCGCGGACGCAATTGCATCGCATGACCACCACCACGACGCTGCGGAGTTCGCTTGGAACCCATACGAGCGTTACCCGTGCCTTTTTGGCGATACATCTTCTTCGTCGAACCAGAAACCTCGCCACGACCCTTGGTGCGCTTCGTCCCGAGTCGCAAGTTCGACTGGTACATAACGACCGCATCGTGCAGCAATTGCTTACTTATCTTCGGCGCAATAGCAGTCGGGTCGATATCGACCTTGCCGACCTCGGCGCCACTGCGATCATAAACAGGAAGGGTAACCATCGCTTTGTTCCAACTAAACCTGCCCAGAACCAAACACTGTACCAACACAGAGCCGCACAGGGGCCCTAAATTCAACGATTAACCAACCTTGTTCGTCTCGCGCACTACAACGTAGCCGCCAGTTGGACCAGGCACTGAACCGTGCACTAGCACCAAATTGTTTTCAGCATCCACTCGCGCCACCGACAAATTGCGACTGGTCATCTTGTCGTTGCCGTAACGACCAGCCATCTTCTTGCCGCGGAATGTACGACCTGGATAGGTATTCATACTGGTACCACCGCCGTGACGATGCACCTTCTTAACACCGTGCGTAGCGCGCTGGCCCTTGAAATTATGCCGCTTCATCACGCCGGCATAACCACAACCCTTGGTGATACCGGTCACATCGACAGCCTTAACGCCGTCGAGCACATCGGCCTTGATAACAGCACCAACCTCAACACCTTCGATCGGGCCACGCAGTTCGCGAATAAATCGCTGGGGCTCACAACCAGGCTTGGGACTCGGAGCTACACCTGCAGCGGCTTGCTGCTTGGCGCGGCGACTGCCGATGTCGGCCACATGGCCACGCTCACTGCGGCTAGAGAGCCGTCGTGCTTTATCAAGAAAACCAAGTTGAATAGCTTCGTAGCCATCGCGCTCGCGGGTTCGCAACTGGAGAACACGACACGGGCCCACTTCGATAACAGTCACCGAAACGGCGGTGCCATCTTCCTGGAAAATCTGCGTCATGCCGACCTTACGGCCGAGTATACCCTTTGCCATTGCTTTATTCCCGTCGATACGCTTGCACACCAGGACTTGCCACCTACAGGCTCGCACGAGCGAACCCAGCAGCCGTTACCTCGTGCACTTCCGTCTCATAACTTGATCCAAAAAATTCGCCAATAAACCACCAACAACAACGCTGCTAACACACCAGCCAATCAACGCAGCCACTCACAACGGGGAACCGCGCTGACCTTCAGACCACAGAAAACCGACCGCTTGTTAGCGACCAGCCGTAGCCTTGATCTTGATGTCCACACCAGCCGGCAAGCTCAACTTGTTGAGCGCCTCAATGGTGCGGGCAGTTGCTTGCTTGATATCAATCAAGCGCTTGTGAGTACGAATCTCAAACTGCTGACGCGCCTTCTTATCGATATGCGGTCCCGAAAGAACCGTGTATCGCTCGATGCGAGTTGGCAAAGGAATCGGCCCGTGCACTTCGGAATGCGTCCCGCTTGGCGGTTTCTACGATTTCCTGGGCACTTTGATCCAGTACCGAATGATCGTAGGCTTCCATACGGATTCGTATTACTTCGTGCGATCCACCGGACACAGGTGAGCCCTTTACTTGAGACTGTACGTATCGGCAAAACTATTCAACCAACCCGGCGAACAAGAGGTCGCTGAATTGGAAGCGAGCGAGTGTATGTTCTGCGCCGCAGAGCGTCAACGCCAAAAGAGATTCTCTGGGAGAAGTTTTTTCCCACATTCACTCCATCGTGAACTCATCATCAACGTCAGACTTGTCTTCCATTCTCTTTGCTAGCAACTGTCCGCCGAGATGAATGAGCCTCGCTACCAGTCCGAGGATCATCGGTGCGGCGTAACACAGCATTAAGAAAACAATCTGTGCGCGACGATTCTCGCCCACTTCGCCCAGATCCACTGTTCGGCCCATCCAGGCGTTAAGCTCGCTAGTGACGGCGGGCAAGAATAACGCATAGGCAAACATAAGCGCCGTCGCTGCCGACACCATCATCACTAATAACATCCAATCCAAACCGAAAGTAAATTTCTTCGGCGGCTGGGGAAAACGGTGATTGCGTATTGCTCATGCCAGTCAGTGTAGCCATTTTTGTCCCCAATTTTTGTCAGACAGAACATTGAGGGACAAAAAATTCGCCCCCCTAATAGAGGACCGCCCCGAAAAAGTTTCGCCAAGCTACCTGGGCGCAGGACGAAAGGCTTACAATGGAAGCGGTGACTTGACGAACCGCTAGACTACAATGGAGGCAGGATCTCCTCGGCTTTTCTAGATACCTTGTGCTCGTCTCCTCTTCAGCTTGAGTGGCATGGATGAATCGTGCGTTGTCCGACGACAGCTCGCCGACCAGCGAGCACCCGACGCTCACCAATTCCCCAACTGGCTTGCCGTTTGGTGACGGCCAGGCGACTTCGTTAACGCAAACTCATGCTCCGATCCTCAGCCAGGCTGGCGAGGATGATCGCACGGTCATTAGCCAACGACCGGTAGCCGCACCGGCTGAGTTCATACGGTCGCTATCGCTGGTCGAGCTGGCCAAAACGCTCGAAGGCAAACAGCTCGACCACTTCGCCGTCGATCGCATGATCGGTGGCGGTGGTATGGGAGCCGTTTTCCGAGGTCGTGACCTGAGACTGGATCGGGATGTTGCCATCAAAGTCATCCCGGAATCAAAACGCGATCCGGAGACATTGCGGCGCTTTCGCATGGAAGCCCAAAGCGCGGCTCGACTGGATCATCCGAACATCGCCCGCGTGTTCGATATCGGCGAAGACGAAACCCTGGAACTATATCGTCTTCGAGTTTATCGATGGCATCAACTTGCGCGACCTAGTGCTGATGAATGGCCCGATGACCGTGGACGATGCGGTCTTCACCACACGTCAAGTCGCCGAAGCTTTGCAGCATGCCCATGAGCGCGATGTGGTGCATCGCGATATCAAACCATCGAATGTGATCATCACACCGACCGGCATTGCGAAAGTCGTCGACATGGGCTTGGCACGCAACACGGCCATGGACCGTTCGACTGCCGATCAAACGGCCAGCGGAGTAACGCTGGGCACGTTCGACTATATATCGCCTGAACAAGCCCGCGACCCGCGCGATGCCGATGTGCGGAGCGACCTGTATTCCTTGGGTTGTACGCTGTTTTATATGCTCACCGGGCAACCGCCGTTCCCCGATGGAACTGCGTTGCAAAAGCTGCTCAATCATGGCAGCCAGCCGCCGCCCGACCCGCGACAATGGCGCGATGACATCAGTGATCAGCTAGCTGCCGTGCTTTCAAAACTGATGGCCAAACGACCGGGCGATCGCTATCAGAAGCCCATCGAACTGATTAATGACCTATTGCTGATCGCGCAGTTGGAAAGCCTGCCGCGTAGTGGCACGGCTGGCACGATCCTGTTGACGCCGACCATTGCCCAGCGTTCGTTGCTGGAGTTGCACTTGCCATGGCTGATTCCGCTCTGCGTCTTGATTGGCTCGGTCTTTTGGTTGCAGAGCGCTGAGTCGTTCTCGACGCCGATCGAAGTGCCGCAGCCCGTGCTCAAGCCGGCCTTGCGATATCAGAACGCGCCGGCCAATGCACCACCGGCCATCAAAGATCCCAATCCCAACGGTCTCAATCCAGTTCGTGACAATCCTGCCACTGCGGCGACTCGTCCCAACGAAGACGTGACCAACGGGGGGACTTTAGCGGGAGCGAATGCTTCCCCCATCGACCCATCCGCTTCGAAGTCATTGCCGTTCAATCAAGCGGGCGTCAACGAAATGGAACGCTCGTTAAGCGGCGGGATCAGCGAATCATCCGAGCGCACCGCCGGCCCATCAGCGGTGCGCGATAACGCGGCTCGCAACGACTCGACCGAGCGATTGGCCAACGGCAGTCGGGCCAGTACAACCGAAGCTAGTGCGACAGCAACGGAACCGGCTAACCGCTTGGAATCCCCGAATAATTCGTTAGCGGTTAACTCAGTCGAGACAGCTCCCGCCAACGAGAATCGCAACGCGACCAGTAGCAATGATGCTGGGTCTACAGCGCGACCACCCGCTGCTTACGCGGCCGATGTGATCGTGGTCAGCGAGCAACCGACCAGCTCTTCGCGCTGGGCGCCAACCTTGCCGGCCGCCATGATGCAGGCCGCCATGTCACCGGAGATTCGCATCATCGAACTGCGCGAGTCGATTGAGTTGACATCGCCAGTGACGCTGCCGCGCAGCGGTTTGACTTTGCGATCCGCTAGTGGATCCAAAGTCGAAATTACTCTGACCGGTAGCGATGCTTTTGGAATGGGTTGGGAAACGTGGTTCGATCTGGATCGCAAAGCCCTCCGGTGCCAGGGACTGCGGCTGTATTGCATGAACGATATGCGCCAGCCACAAGCGATCTTCTCCATGCGATCGGGCGCCAAGCTCGAGTTGGATGATTGCCTGGTCACCATGGCTAGCTCGCGCGATGCGCTGCAGGGAACATGCATACTTGTAAAAGATTCTACGAAGCTAGCGGGTGGCAACTCGGCGCCGGCCGGCTCAGCTCAGTCGACCTCGCCGACGTTTATGCCTTCGACATCGGTATCTGGCAGCGCCGTAGCGAATGGTGGAGCCACTGCGGGCACATCGCCCGGCACACTGATGCCTTCGAGCTCTTCGCCTGGCGTAATGCCAATGCCGATCACCACTCCGATGCCTGTCGAACCGATATCGACACCTGCGTCCACTTTATCGAGCGGCGTCACCATTCCCAATGCCAACGCCAATGCTGAGGAGGCCGAACCGGTCACGATTGCGGTACGCAACTCGGTTGTTCGCGGAGCGCAGAGCTTCATCAGTATGCGTTCGATCTGTCGGGCTGAGATCACGATTGAAAACGTGTGCGCGATGCTCGAAGGCAGAGCGTTGACCATTCGGGCGGATGATGATGAAGGCGTCCCGCCCGTGGTGCGTATGAACCTGCAACGATCGACAATCGCCAGCCTGCAAGGCTTTGCCGCCATTCAAGCTGCCTCGGCCACCCGCGCGCCGGTCGTGCTGATGCGCACCGCCAAGCTATGCGCGTTTTGGTCGCCCACAGCCGTAGCTCATCTGACCGTCGACGGCATCGCCGATCAAGAGATCCTGGAAAAGCTGTTGCTGCTGCGTGGCGAAGAAAATGCTTATGACCTCAACATCGAGAATCTCGCCCAATGTCGCTTGACCGATGGCCAGCACATCCAGTTTCGTTTGAACGATCTCTCGGGCGAGTGGTTCCGCGAGCTTGGTTATGAAAACAACCTGCGCTGGCTAGGCACCGTCCCGCCCGATCGCCCCATGGACGAACAACTCCCCGCCGACTACCAACTCAAAGACAGCATGTACATGCCCGGGGCGAAAGTTAGTTACTAGTCGGCAGCAGGCAGTAGGCAGTAGGCAGAGCGCAGTCTGACGTACGCAGGGCTGTTTTGTTTAACCCGCGGCGAAGCCAAGGCCGGGCAGCTAACAGTTCCTGCGCCATCAGCGCAACATCGACCGATTAGAGGGACTTAGGTAAACACATGGCGGAGTAGCTGGTTCTCCTTGGATTCGCCGCGGGTTAAACAAAACAGCCCTGCGTACGCCAGACAGCTATCTGCTATCCGCTATCTGCTATCTCCCTACTGCGAGGCTTGCGCCAGCAGAGCAATGTCGACCGACTAGAGGGACTTAAGTAAACACTTGGCGGATTAGCGGGTTCTCCTTGGCTTCGCCGCGGGTTAAACAAAACAGCCCTGCGTAAGCCAGACAACTTTCTGCTATCTGCCGACTGCTGTCTGCCTACTGCGGGGCTTTTTCCCCGAGGCACAGTGGCCAGGTATGCGAGCGCTAGGAACACCAGCCCTGAAATGCCTTGCATGAAGACTTTGAACATGAAGCCGATCTTGGTCCAGCCGTCGTCTTCGCCCCCAAACACAACAACTTGCCCGCCAAGCAAAGACCACACAAAATTCAACGCCATGACCGCGAACACAACGTTCAACAAGGTACTGCGACTGCCGCGTGGCATGCAGGCAAATCGCAACAGGATCAGTACCGTCCCAGCGATGTTGGCCAGGTCGCTCCAGTTGTACGCCGGGACAATGTAGAGCTGAAAATAATCCTTCGCCTCAAGCCGTGCGAAATTCTGGATCGCCGGCAGCAGTGCGGCAAAAGTGACGAGCATGTAGTTGATCACGGCAATCAGCCAGCCGATGCCGTTGCCCCGACGCCGCGCACGATCGAGCTCCTCTGGCGGTAACTCGGCACCACGCAACTTCGGTTGGAAAGCCAAGGCCAGTGCACTAATGAGCAGTGTGCCACCCGAGCCGAACCAGGCGAGAAAGCTGTAGCCCTTCCATCGCGCTAGCAGCCCCATGATTGTTCCGAAAAAACAGAACACGATCAGGCCAATGACTCCGACCGTCGAAACCCGATCCATTTCCAACGCGTTCATAGATAACCCCGTCGAGCGTAGCAGGGAGCGATACAGATCAACAAATGACACGGCCCCCATCGTAGGCGATTCTTTACAACTGTCGAGAGTGCAATGTGATGGATGCCACTCAAATTTCACTACTGTTTTTGTCATTCCATTTTTTGTCAGCTCACAACCGAGCGAGGATTAGAACGGCGATTCCCATCGTTCGGCTTGGCGAGAAATCTCTCACACGCAGGCTGGAGGCGAGCCGAATAGACGACGACCGTTACTTGAAGCGACCCACCATTGCGAAATTTAAATCTGGTGCAGCCCCGCCACGCGCTTGATTTTGCGCGAGCTTGTGCGCACACTTGCAGCGTGCATTTTTCCCGCACACTTCCCGCCTTAACGCTACAATGTGTCTTTACGTGTAGATGCTGCGCGATTGGAATCCCTTTCCTGTGCGAGCATCTGTTTGAAACTGGTTCGAAAGTCTATTAGGAGATTGGCGAATGAAGAAGAGTATTGTCGTGCTCGTGATGGTCGGTTTGCTGAGCAGCATGAGCATGCCGGCGTTTGCAATCAAGCCGCTGAACGACAAGTTCACCGAAATCTACGGCGCTGCCGATGACAAAGATGTCCCGACCGCCACCAAGGATGCTTTCAAAGAAGCCAAGTGCAATATCTGCCATGCCGGCGCCGACAAGAAGAAGCGCAATCCCTTCGGACAGGCTGTTGGCAAGCAACTGAAGGAAACCAAGTTCGACTTGGCCGACTTCAAGAAGAACCCGAACAACTACACCGACAAGCTGAAGGAAATCTTCAAGAAGGTTGGTGAAGAGAAGGCTGGCAAGACCGACAAGACCTTCGCGGCTCGGATGAAAGAAGGCATGCTGCCCGGCGGCGACAAAGATGGTAAAGGCTTGGAGTAAGATCCAGCCCGCTTCCGCTCATAACGACCAAACCATCGGCCAAGTGATCCTCACTTGGCCGATTTCTTTAGTCGCGGTTATCTGGGCTGTTTTGTTTAGCCCGTGGCCGCAGAGGCTAGGCGAACCCGCTAACCAGCCCTATGTTCACCTAACTATTTTGTCTTGTAATTTTCAGTCAGGTTCTTCTGACAGAAAACGTTGGACGAAGGGTTAGGTAAACGCGGGGCTGGTTAGCGGGTTCGCCTAGCCTCTGCGGCCACGGGCTAAACAAAGCAGCCCTGCGTTTCGCTCAATCCATCCAACTTCCAACGAACGTCCATCCAACTAAAGGACCAATCCCTATGAAGACAGTTCTGATACCACTCGCGTTTTGCTTGTTGGCTCTTCCGCTGGCTGCTCAAGATGCCGACTTCAAGGAACTCTTTGATGGCAAGTCGCTCAAGGGGTGGAAGACCAATGAAAACCATGACAGTTGGAAAGTAGAGGACGGTTGCCTGGTGGCCAAAGGTCCCCGCAGCCACCTTTTTTATGTGGGCGATGACAAGCCGTTCAAGAACTTTCACTTTAAAGCGGACGTAAAAACCACCAAGGGCAGCAATGCGGGCATTTACTTCCACACCAAATTCCAAGAAACTGGCTGGCCGAAATACGGTTACGAATGCCAGGTCAATGTCTCGCACACCGATCCCAAGAAGTCCAGTGGCCTGTATGCTACAGCCGATGTGGCCGATCCAGGGGTCAAAGACGACGAGTGGTATACCCAAGAAATCATTGTCACGGGACGCCACATCGTGCTGAAGATTAACGGCAAGACCATGACCGACTACACGGAACCAGACAACAAGCCAGCCTTTTCAGGCGAGTTTGAACGCCGCTTGGGTGAAGGCACTTTCGCTCTCCAAGCCCACGATCCGAAAAGTGTGGTCTACTTTAAGAACATCGCCGTTAAACGCTTGCCTTAGCATCAGCCGGAGCTTATCGATTTGTCAACGCTCGCCAGACAGACCCGCTGTGATTGCACAGGACGCTCAGCCTGTCGCGTTTGGTTGACATTGCTCGGCCTGTTGATGTGGAAGCTGCTGCCGATCACTTACGCGGCAGCAGCCGACGACGATTCGCCCGCCAGCGCTGCGGCCAGCCAGGCCACAATCAAAGTAACCGTCGGGCTGGCTGGCGTTTGGAAGATCGGGCATGTGACACCTGTCAAAGTGGAACTGCCCGATGCCTTGGTTCAAGACGCTCGCGCCATCGAAGTGCAAACCTTTGACGGTGACGGCGTGCCAGTCACATATCGGCAAGCCCTCCATCGCGATGCCTCTAAGTCGCCCGCCCAGTCCGCTCAACATTGGACGATGGTCACTATCGGTCGCAGCGATCGTTCAATGAAGGTCAACGCCTTAAGCGAGAGTGGCTCAGTTCTGAGCACCAACGTCCTCGGCCCCGAGCAACTCGGACGACCGTTGCCCACGATTCAACCTTGGATCGTCGCTCTGGGCAGTTCATTAGGCGTGGAAGCTACAGGCATTACGCAGACCGATACTGGTCTACCGAATTTCACGACGACTGTGCTGGACGATACCGACCAGCTACCAGACCAGTGGCGTGGCCTGTCTGCCTGTGATGTGCTCATTCTTTCGGGCGCCCCTCGCAAACAAAACAAGGCGAGCAACTCGGCTGACAAGCCATCTGCTGACAAGCCATCTACGGACAATCCTGTTACCGATAAGCCGCTGGTTGAGCAGCTTGCCCCCGCGCAGTGGAAAGCCATCGAGGATTGGTGCCAACATGGAGGCACGACGATTATCTCGCTGGGCCAGTTTGCAACGCAGATGCCTGCCGATGCGCCGCTGGCTGCTTTCTTGCCTGGACCGGTTACTGAACATTTGACGAACATCGATTCAGGTACGCTGGAAAGCGCGACGGCGACCAAGATTCGACTGGGCCCGCTTACCGCCGAACGGCTCGGTGACGTGCGCGGCCGTGTGGAACTGGCCATGGTCGATAACGGTGCTCGTCGTTTTCCATGGTGGGTGCGTTATTCGATGGGCAAGGGAATCATTCATTGCATCGCCAGCGACTTAGATCAGCCTGTGCTCAAGAATTGGCCTGATCGCCGACTGGTATGGGACAAGATACTGGCGGGCTTCTGGTCGCGCGAGGAGCGACGCGACTCGGCCAGCGCCGATCGCAACATCAGCGGCTCGAGCTTTTTGGGTTACGATGACTTGATGGGACAATTGCGAGCCACGCTCGATTACTTTCCCGCCGCGCGTGTGTTCAGTTTCGGAGCCATCACAGCAATCCTGGCTGTACTATTGATCCTGATAGGCCCCGTCGATTACTGGCTGTCGGTACGGTGGCTGCGCCGACCTGCGTTCAGTTGGACCTTCACAGGATTGATCTTGCTAATCACTTGCGGTGCGTTGGTATGGCTGCATCGAGCCTCGCGTCCCAAGGAACTACTACTCAACAGCGCGCAAGTGGTGGACTTCTTGCCCAAGCAGAAACGCGTGCTGGTCGATACGTGGACTCATGTTTACTCCAGCCGCGCGCGCACGGTCGATGCATCGCTGAAGTTCAGCTCGCCGGCCATCGCCCCACGCCTCGATTGGCAAGGCTTGCCCGGCAAAGGTTTGGGCGGCATGGAGTCGAACCTTTTGACCGATCAGAACATGCCCGGTTATGCCGTCGTTGCCAGCGCTGCCCAAGCCGATGGCGACGAGTCGAGCGGCGCGGTGCAGGGAGTCGGCATTCCGGCGTCGGGCACCAAGTGCTTATTCGCTACGTGGAGCAGTCAGTTCGAGCCCAAAGGTGAAAGCCAGTTAACGGAGCTAAGAGGGATCGACCAGGTTCAAGGTCGCCTGGTGAATCCGCTGCCCTATGAAATCCTCAAACCGGTTTTGTTCTATCACAACTGGGCCTACAGCTTGCCATCGCGACTGCGGCCAGGCGAGGAGATCTCGATCACTTATGAAATGGTCCCGAAAGATCTGATGCGGCGTCTGAACAAACGCCAGGTGATCGACAGCAAAGATGTTATCGCTAACTGGGCACCCGATGATCGTCAGTCGCTCGATCGGTTGCTCGAGATCATGATGTTTTACAAAGCCAGTGGTGGCGCGGACTATACCAAGCTGAAGCATCGCTTCCAACCTCGCATCGACATCAGTGGCGTGCTGGCGCTCGATCACGCCGTGTTGTACGGCCAGCTCGCCCAACCGCTCGGGCAAGTTGCGTTTGCGGATGAACCAGCCGAGAACGTCAAACAAGAATCTACAAGTACATGGTGCCGGGTTCTGTTGCCCGTCGCGCGGGCCGAGGAGTAGTCACAGTTGATCAAGACACAGAACCTCACAAAAAAATACGGCGAGATGTACGCGATTCGCGACATCAACCTCGAACTGGACAAAGGCGACCTGTTTGGCTTCATCGGTCCCAACGGGGCTGGTAAGACGACGACCATGCGCATCGTGGCCACGTTGCTCACACCGACTTGGGGCGAAGCCTACGTGTGTGGCAACTCGATTTATACTCAGCCGGAGGAGATCAGGCGTTTAGTCGGATACATGCCCGACTTCTTCGGTGTTTACGACGACATGACCGTGATCGAGTATCTCGAGTTCTTCGCAGCTGCGTATCGCATTCACGGCGTCGAGCGTCGCAAGCGCTGCGACGAGATGCTGGAGATCGTCGACTTGAACTTCAAGCGCGACGCTTATGCGAATACTCTTTCACGTGGCCAGACACAGCGACTTGGCCTGGCTCGTGTGCTGCTGCATGATCCCGCCGTGCTGCTGCTGGACGAACCGCTCAGCGGTTTGGACCCGCGGGCCCGCATCGAGATGCGGAACTTGCTGAAACGCCTCGGACAAATGGGCAAGACGATCATCGTCAGCAGTCACATTCTGCCGGAGCTGGCCGACATCTGTAACAAGGTTGGCATCATCAATCGCGGTGAGATGAGCTTTAATTCGTCGATAACCGATTTGATGAAGTTGGTGCGACCGCAGATCATTTTGGCAATTGAGCTTTCCGAAGCCGATCGCTTGGATGATGCGGCCCGTTCGCTTGGTCAGCACAAACTGGTCAGCAACGTAGAACGCAACAAAGATCGATTGCTGGTCACGCTCGGTCCGGGCGTCGAAGAGTATTCCGCCATCGCGAGCGACTTGACTGCCGGCGGTTATCGGTTGAAGCGATTCACCGAACAAGAGCCCGACCTCGAAGCCGCCTTCATGGCCTTCACCCGCGGCTCAGGCGACAAGATCTAAGCCCAGTATTTTTTTGTCCGTAATTTTTGTCAGAGATCATCGCCCAAGAAAGCCAGTAGCACCAGGATGGCGACCTGTTCTTCAGCAGGCCCTAACTTGCGCTCCTGATACTCAGCGATCATCTTTTCGAAGACCTTCGGAACTTTATCGCTCTCGAGCAACTCCGCTGGGACATCGCGCATGGCGATGCGTTCGCGCAGCAGTTCTAACTGCTCAGGAAACTCAGCCGAAGGTTCTATATTGAAATCGGCGGCCAGTTTCTTCAGCGCGTTGACGACCATGGCCATCGTCAACTTGGCTTTGGGTTTGCCATTGCCTTGGCTGACCAGGTAATCGACCAGTAGCGCGCGCTGCGCGTCATCAAAGCCGAATACGGTTGGCAAGTTACCAGTGCTGGCCGACCCGCCAGATCCATCGCCGCTAGTATCACTTCCAGTCGCACCTGCCACATCGCCGCTGGTTCCCTGCCGTTGCACGCCGCGCAAGATGGTCATGGCTACCGCGACGATAAGCACGACGGCTAACATCACGCATACCGAACTGCCGACGATCAACAACCGCTTATCGCGCCGCGACCGACGCCTGGCGATTTCTTCCGGAGAGAGAGTTGGTTTGCTCTCCTGGACCACTGGTACTTCGCGAACCGGCGGAGTCCAAATCGAAGCCACTGCACCGCTATCGGCAAACTCATAAGGCTTTTCGCCGAGCATATCATCGAGCGCATGGTCGAGATCGCGGGGCTTATCTTCAAAGTCCAGGCTTGCAAACGCTGGCGTTTCGCCTTCGGGAACTTTGGTCGAAGCGAAGACTTGTCGGCACTTAGGACAGCGCAGCTTCTTGCCCAGCACGGAGGGGTCTTTGATATTCAGCACAGCTGAACAGTGAGGGCAGCGAATTGAGGTCGACATGGCATATTCCAATCGACCTCATTGTAATCCATTTTCTGTCCCTCAAACTTTTGTCAGAGCCCGATCCAGCTCTGACAAAAAATGAAGGACTAAAAATCAAGCTTAGCGATTGATGTTTGGATTCGGTGGGAAAGCAATTTGAGCGGCTGGTTGTTCAGCAGTTGGGAACTGCGTGGGTGGCACAGCGGCTGGTTGGCCAGGCATTACGGGCTGAGGAAAAGCTTGACCGAATTGAGCTGGTGCAGCTTGTCCGGTAGTAGCTTGACCTGGCATGGCAACTTGACCAGGCATAGTCATGCCTGGTGTACCAGCAGCTGGCGTTGCAGGACCGGTGGCCGGAGCACCAGGCATCTGAGCAACGTTGGCAGGCGACTGCGTTTGAGTACCGCCGCCAAGCGCTTGTTGCAGCGATTGTGGATCTTCGAAATCGAGCACGAAGGTATCTTCGGTGCCAGCCATCTTCACGGCCATACCGCTGATGCGCCAGCCTTGTGGTTCCTTGTGAACTTCGCAAACAATTTCCATTTCAACCGGTGGCTTACCGGCTTCCGGATTTGGCTCGGACCAAACGCATTCGACCAGTCCCGTGCTGGTGTCGCCATCGACGAAGCCAACGCGACCAATCGTGTATTTGCCGTCGGGTGTGCCCAGCGGATCGATCGTGTAGTCGGTCTTGGCTAGGGATGCTTGAGCTTGTGCTGTCAGCACGCCGTTAGCAGCCTTCTCGTCGCCGCGTCGCAGGCTATCGAGGAACAGGGCGACGATTTCGCCTGGTTCCGTGGAAGCGCCATTAGTAACCACTGCCGTTTGAGTTGCAGCAGCAGTTGGTGTTGCACCGTTTTGGCCTTCGGCCGTCGTTGTGCTCGTATCTTTTCCACCACAACCGACCGCTGCCAGCAGCAGCAGTCCCGAACAAGCTAGTCGTTTCATTCCTTGGGTCCTAATTCAATTAAAGCCATCCGTAGCTTGAGGCCAATACGCTCCGAAGAGTAGCGAACCGGTAAAGCATGGGTCAAGAGAGATGTAGGCCGAAGGCAGTGGGCAGATAGCAGATAGCAGTAGGCAGTTTGACGGTACGCAGGGCTGTTTTGTTTAGCCCGTGGCCGCAGGCTAGGCAGAACCCGCTAATCAGTCGCGTGTTTACCTATCTATTTTTGTCTCGTAATTTTTTGTCAGATCATCGGCCAGAAGGCTTAGGTAAACACATGGTTTGTTGGCGGGTTCTGCCTAGCCTTCGGCCACGGGCTAAACAAAACAGCCCTGCGTACGACCAAACTGCCTACTGCCTACTCTTGTGGCAGCGCGCGGCTGCCGGGGATGTCTTCGGGCCAGCGGGTCCAGATGACGGCGCGATCCATGATTTTCTTGCGATACTCTTCGGCCAGCTTCTGCCGCTTTTCGTCAACGATGGCTTTGCGCATCTCATCGTGGGCCTTTTCAAACGAAACGACCGAAGCTTCTTCACGCTCGAGCACTTCGATAATGTGATAGCCGATGTCGTCTTCGATAATGCGGCTGAGCTTCTTGACCTCGATGCCGAAGACAGCCGCATCGAGCGGCTTGCTCTTGAGCGAACCTGGAGTGGTCCAATCGTGGACGCCGCCTTCGTTAGCGGTGTAACCTTGCGAGCTCGATTTGGCTACGGCCGTGAACGGTTTGCCGCCGTAGAGAACTTCGTTGCCCATCGCTTCGATGGCCTTCATCGCATCGTTGCGATTGGTATAGTGATCGAAGCGGGCGGTCAGCTGGCGCCAGCGCGCCCGAGCCGGCTTCTGCCATTGATCGGCGTGTTCGTTGTAGTAATCGATCAGTTCATCGCGCAGGACTTCGATGTCCTCGGGCACATGCTTGCGTTCGCCTTCGCCAGCCAAGACCTTTTCCATGAACTGTTTGCGCAGTTGAGTCAGCGAAGAGGATTTCTCGCGTAGCTTTTCTTCCAGTGCGCGCACATCGGAGACTTCGTTCGACTTCATCAAGTTTGGAACTTGCTTCTCGAAGAACAACTGGTTCGCTTTGATCTCGACCTGTTTGCGCTTCTCTTTGGCTTCCGTGGGCGGAGCATTGCCGATCATCTCGTCCAAGAAGCCCTGGTATTGAACTTTGATCTGTACATATTGAGCCAGCATGCGCCGCAAGAGCGAACGGCGGATGATATCTTCCTGGCCCTTGGGGACCGATTTGCGATTCTCTTCGATCAGATTATCGATGTATGAAAAAACATCGCCCGCGAGAACATGTTCGCCGTTGACGACGCAGATCAGATCCGTAGCCACAATCTTCGAAGTGCCATCATCGGCCGGTTCAGCCGAGGGTTGACTCCTGCCTGAGGCAAGCTGCCCTTGTACCTGTGCAGTCGCTGCGCATGGAAAGCTAGCTAAGCAAACCAAGACAATCCAACCGGCTCTGTGTCTCACGAGAACGCCTCCGAAGTTCCAGTCCCGCAGCCCGCAGGCCACCATCCCGCTGTCGTTCATCGCGAAGTCGGCTTGAAAAATCAAGCCCAATATTTTTTGTCCATCATTTTCTGTCCGGTTCTCTAACAGAAAATTGAAGGACAAAAAGGTCGCGGGTTACCAACATTTTTTGCACGCATAAAGGACTAAACCGATACGCGACACCCACTAGGGGGTGTTTGGAGGGTAGCAACCACGATAGATTAATAGCCATCGAGAGTCGGAGGTGGTTTGGCTCTGGACCTGGAGCGAAATACAGACCGTCTGACTGTGGCAAGTTCGCTACCTCTTGAAAGAAACTTCAACCAATGTGCTTGTTGGCCGTCCTCTACCGTTTGGTTCCGGAGAGCCCAATTCTAGTAGCTGCGAATAGAGAGGAGTATTACGACAGGCCCGCCCATTCCCCGAGTATCCAATCTGGCAAACCTCGCGTTTTGTGCGGACTGGATCAACGTGTCGGTGGCACGTGGCTAGGTGTCAATCAACACGGCCTGTTTGTTGGAATGTGTGTGCGACGAGCCCCAGTGGATCCACTGGGCCTGAGAAGTCGAGGTTTGCTAGCACGCGAAGTCTTACGAGCCTCATCGGCTCGCAAAGGCGTAGACAAAGCGATGGAAGAGTTGACGAGCAATCGCTACGAGCCGCTGAACTTAATCGTTTGCGACGGCGAGAGCGGCTGGGTTGTCCACAGTGATACTGAACAGGAAGTGTTGCCATTGGAAGATGGCTTGAACATCATCGGCAATCAGGATCTGAACGATCCGACCGATGATCGCGTCCAGTTGGCTCACCGCCTCCTGACGCTGCAGATGCTGGATTCACCGGTCAAGTTCTTGGCAGTGGCCAGCAAGGTATTCGCTCGAACACCAACGCCTGGTGGCAGGCCGAGCATGATTGTGCGCGGCGCGGACTACGGTACGGTCAGCAGCACGCTTATTGCGCTCAGCCCGAAGCCACGCGATGCGATCTTCCAGTATGCCACGGGTGCTCCTGACGAAGCCAAGTACGAAGATTACTCGCCGCTGTTGCGAGATATCCTCAGCCGAGGCTTGCGCGAAGCCCGCAGCAAATCCAAGGCAAACTAAGTTCTGCCAAATAAAAAAGCCGGTTGTGAAAGCAACCGGCTTTTTGTTTTTGGGTCCGTCATTTTTGGTCAGCGATCTGACAAAAATGAAGACAGAAACTGAGAGGCGCCGGTGGGAGTCGAACCCACGCGTGGTGGATTTGCAATCCACTGCCTTAGCCACTTGGCTACAGCGCCTTCCGTGTGCGTGAGATGCTTTTCTAGCTGGATTACCACCAAGCGTCAAGCCGGGTAATTGGAGTAGGCAGTAGGCCGTTGGTACGCGCTGGTTCATTTTCTGTCCTTCCATATTTGGTCAGATGATCTGACCGAAAATTGAAGGACATAAAACAGCCCCCGCTTTCCATCTGCGGCACTTACCCTAAACTGGCACGTTTGTCGTGCGAGCCATAACGGCAGAGGACTGCCGTTCTACAGTACAACCTTTTTATTAAGCGAACGCGAGAATTTCCGAAATGAGCGCAGACTGCGACTTCGGCCTGATCGGCTTGGCGGTGATGGGCGAGAACTTGGCTTTGAATGTTGAAAGTCGCGGCTTTCGCATCGCGGTCTTTAACCGCACCGTTGAAAAGGTCGACGAATTGATGGCTGGTCGAGCCAAAGGCAAGAACTTCGTCGGCTGCCACTCGATCAAAGAACTCGTCGCCTCGCTCAAGCGTCCTCGCAAAGTCATGATGCTGGTCAAAGCCGGCCCGGCTGTGGATGACTTGATCGAACAGTTGTTGCCGTTCCTCGAACCGGGCGATTGCATCATCGACGGTGGCAACGAGTTCTATGAGAATACCGAACGCCGCACCAAGTACATCGAAGAAAAAGGTCTGCTTTACGTCGGCACCGGTGTATCGGGCGGTGAAGAAGGTGCACTGAAAGGCCCGAGCATGATGCCCGGTGGCTCAGTCGCCGCTTGGCCGCTGGTCAAACCCATCTTCCAAGCCATCGCCGCCAAAGTTGGTCCGAAAGAAGACATTCCATGCTGCGAATGGGTTGGCCCGCGCGGTGCTGGTCACTATGTGAAGATGGTCCACAACGGCATCGAGTATGGCGACATGCAGCTAATCTGCGAAGCCTATCAATTGCTGCGCGATGTAGCTGGATTGAACAACGATGAGATCTACGATGTGTTCGCTGAATGGAATCGTGGCGAACTGCAAAGCTACTTGATCGAGATTACGCGCGACATCTTCTCGGCCATGGACGATCAACCCGGTGGCAGCGGCCACTTGGTAGACAAGATTCTCGATGTGGCTGGTGCCAAGGGCACGGGCAAATGGATGAGCCAACTGGCGCTCGACTTAGGTGTGCCGAGCACGCTGGTTACCACCGCCGTTTACGCACGAGCGCTCTCGGCCGCCAAAGAAGCTCGCATGCGCGCGAGCAAAGTGCTGAGTGGTCCCAAGAGCAGCGATAACCCAACGCTGGCTGAACCGATCAAGCAACTGGTTGGCAGCAAGAAAGAGTTTGTCGAAGCCGTGCGGCTGGCTCTGTATGCTTCGAAGATCTGCAGTTATGCACAAGGCTTTGTGCAATTGCAGGCCGCCAGCGCCGAGCACAAGTGGGATTTGAACTACGGCGATTGTGCGCTGTTGTGGCGCGGTGGCTGTATCATTCGCGCTCAGTTCCTCGATCGCATCAAGGAAGCGTTTGACAAAGAGCCGAACCTCGAGAACCTCCTGTTGTTCCCTTACTTCAAAGAGATCATCGACAAGAGCCAGGCTGCTTGGCGGCGAGTGCTGATCGCCGCGACCCACCTGGGCGTGCCAGCACCTGCCTTCTCGACTGCGCTGGCCTATTACGACAGCTATCGTCGCGAGCGTTTGCCTGCCAACTTGTTGCAAGCCCAACGCGATTACTTCGGTGCTCACACCTATCAGCGCGTCGATCGCCCCGGCACCTTCCATAGCGAATGGCTCGACCTCCGCAAGCAACCGAAGTAATTCTCTAAATCTATGTTTGTCACTCAATTTTTTGTCAGAGAGGCTCGGACAAAAAATTGAGAGACGAAAAGAAGACAGGATGTAGCATGGCTCACACGATGGTGATCTTCGGTGCTTCGGGCGATTTGACGAGCCGCAAGCTGATTCCGGCTTTGTATCGCCTGTTCCAGCGTAAACGCTTGCCGCCCGAAACGCGCATCCTGGGTGTCGCGCGCAGCGCGTTTAGCGACGATGATTGGCGCAAACAATTGCGCGCCACCACGGAGAAGTACCTCAAAGGTTTCGATCCTCAAGTCTGGGATGAGTTCGCCGAGTTTGTGCACTACATGCCAGGCGATATCAACTCGGGCGAGGACTTTCACAAGCTAGCCGCGCGCTGTACCGAGATCGAACTGGGCAAGCCGACCGCGCGAGTTTATTATCTCGCGACCATGCCGCAGCTTTACGAAGCCGCCATTGCGCAGCTAGGTGCCGCAGGCCTGGCCAAGGACGATAATGGCGAGCGCCGCATCGTAGTCGAGAAACCGATCGGCACCGATCTGAAGACCGCGAAACAACTCAATCATTGCCTGGCCCGCGGTTTTTAACGAAGACCAGGTTTATCGAATCGACCATTACTTGGGTAAAGAAACGGTCCAGAACATTTTGGTTCTGCGATTCGGCAACGCGATTTTTGAACCTCTTTGGAATCGCAACTTTATCGATCATGTGCAAATCACCGTAGCTGAAGAAGTGCCGGTGGGGCGCCGCGGCGATTATTACGATGGTTCGGGCGTGCTGCGCGACATGTTCCAGAATCACTTGTTGCAGTTGATGATGGTCACGGCCATGGAAGGGCCCGTGCGTTTTAATGCTCAGTTCGTGCGCGATGAGAAAGTAAAAGTCCTGCAAGCAGTCCGGCCACTCCGCGGCGGTGACTTCGCTGACTGCGGCATACGTGGCCAGTATGAAGGGTACCTGAAAGAACATGGCGTCCAGCCCGATAGCCAAACGGAAACATTTGCCGCGTTGAAGTTGTATATCGACAACTGGCGCTGGAAAGGCGTACCGTTCTATTTGCGCAGTGGCAAAGCCATGGGCTGCCGCACGACGCAGATCGTGATTCAGTTCCGCGAACCGCCGCATTTGCTCTTCGGCGAAGGCGGCCGCAGTCGACCTCAACCCAATCGCCTCGTGATTCAAATACAACCGGCTGAAGGCTTGCAGTTATACTTTGAGACGAAGGTGCCTGACGAAGAAATGAAGCTCAAGCTGAGCCAACTGGACTTCCGATTTGCATCAGCAGCCGGCGAGATGCCCGACTCCTATCAACGCTTGTTGCAAGATGCGTTGTTGGGCGATGCCAGCTTGTTTGCACGCAGCGACGAAGTCGAACTGGCTTGGCGCATTATCGATCCGATCATTGCCGCTTGGCGCAGTCCCGCTGCTCCGCCGATGAACACTTACCCTGTCGGTGGCTGGGGCCCCGATACGTCAACAGCCTGGATGCACGAACAGGGCCGCGAATGGTTCGACGTTTGCCCAGTCCTCGGTTAAACACCATTTCCTTTTTTGTCACTCAATTTTTTGTCCGGATCTTCGATGCCTGAATTGAGCGATATTGTTATCACGGGCTTGGGTGTCGTCACCCCGATTGGCATCGGACGTCAGGAATTCTGGAACAGCCTGGAAGTAGGTCGTTGCGGCATCGAGCCGCTCTTTGAGAACGCGGACCCAACCAGTCCGCTGATGATCGGCGCGACGCTGAAAGACTTTGATCCCAAACAATATGTCACGCCGCGCAAAGCACTCAAGGTGATGGCGCCCGAATTGCAAACAGCTTTCTCAGCCAGCAAGCTTGCCTGGCAAGACGCTGGACTAGCCGAAGGCGCCGTGGACCCTGACCGAGTTGGAGTCGTGTTTGGCGCAGAAACATTCAGCGGCGAACTGGTCGACCTGGTCGATGCGATCAAGACATGTTCGCCCGATGGCAAGATGCATCCCGAACTGTGGGGCGGATCGTTTCTGAAGACGATACAACCGCTGTGGATGCTCAAGAGCTTGCCCAACATGCCGGCTTGTCATGTCGGCATCGCCGTCGACGCTCGCGGCCCGAATAACACGATCGTGATGGACGAAGTCGGTGGGTTGCTGGCCCTGCATGAAGCCGCCATGATCATCCAGCGCGGAGCTGCGGACATGATGGTGGTTGGATCGACCGGTAATCGCACGACTCCCAGTCGTGTCATGTATCGCCATCCGTCGCTGTACAACACTCGCCCCGATCAAGAATTTCCGTACTGCCTGCCATACGACGCGCGTCGTCATGGCATCGTGCCGGGCGAAGGCGCAGGCGCTATCATCATCGAAAGCCGCGATCACGCGGCGCGGCGCGGGGCCAAGCCGATCGCCCGGTTGGCCGGTTGGGCCAGTCGCTTTGCAGCCCCGACCCAACCGCTAGGTGGCAGCGCTACATCGATCGCGGCCGCAGCTACCGCTGCGCTCGCCGATGCCGGTATCAAAAGCACAGCCCTGGCCCATGTGTCCGGCCAGGCATTTTCACATCCCCAGTTGGATGCCACCGAAGCGCAAAGTCTCGCACCCATCATCGGCGATACGCCCGTCGTGGGTTACTCCAGTTACTTTGGTCAGCTGGGTGGTGGCGGCGGCATCGTTGAACTCGTTGCCAGCCTGCTATCGTTGTCCGCTGGCGTCACACTGCCTACACTTGGATATGCGCAAGCCGATCCGGCTTGTCCGGTTCGCGTGCTGAAAACAGCGCAGCCAATCGATGAGCAGCGTTATGCATTGAAGCTTAACTTCACCATTCAAGGCGCGGCCGCCGCAGTAGTAATCGAATGCTTTTAATGTTTTTTGTCAGTCAATTTTCTGTCCGATTCAGAACCTGACAAAAGATTGAATGACAGAAAAAGAAGAGCCACGGTTACGCGATGCTTCAATTAACGAAGGTGGTTGACGAAGCGAGTATCTGTCCTTACCTGGACGCGCGCACGGCGCGCATGCCTTTGGAGATACCGGCCGGCGCTGTAAGTGGCCAGCAGCTCGACTATCTGCTCGATATGGGCTATCGACGTTCGGGCTGGTTTTACTATCGCACAGCTTGCCCTGGTTGCCATGCCTGCGAACCACTGCGTGTCGATGTGCCGAAGTTCATCGAGAGCCGTTCGCTACGCCGCGTGCTCAAGCTGGGCGACGCTCAACTGCGCGTCACCATCGGTCAACCCAAATGCGATGATGTGCGTTTAAAGTTATTCAACCAACATCGCATCCAGCGTGACATGTCGCGCGGCGACGGACTGGCTTCAGCGGAAGACTACACATCGTTCCTGGTTTCATCGTGGAATGCAACCAATGAGATCTGCTACTGGTTGCAGGATCGCCTGGCCGCAGTGGCCATCGTTGATGTGGGCATCGATTCGTTATCCGCCGTGTATTGTTACTTCGATCCTGAATTGGATCACTTGAGTCTGGGCACCTACTCGATACTCACTCAAGCCAGGCTGGCTCGGGCCAACGACATGCGTTGGTTATACCTGGGCATGTACGTGGCTGATAACAAACACTTGCGTTACAAAGCCCGCTATTACCCGCATGAACGATTCCAAGCCGGCTTATGGCGACGGTATGAGGTCGAAGCAGAGCAGGCTTGAATTGCCTCGTATGTAGAGCAGACCGTGCGATAACACTGGCGCTGCCCAGCAAGGCGACTCGGCCAGCGGCAAACCATTTCCGCCGTTGATCTCACCCAAATGCACACCAGCGACCTTGTCGTATTTCTCAGTGCTCGGTTTGATCAGTTCGAGCTCGCCGTTTTCATACAACACCACGATATGACCATCGACCGCCAGCACGCTGGCGCGCTCGTGGCGACGTTCGGTCCACATGACTTTCGAATCTCGCAGACGCACGCAACGAAAGTCGGCATCCGGTTGATTGCGACCACTACAACCGTACAGGTAGCCATCGATTAAAACCGGCGTCGACCAATGCGCGCGAAACGATTGGGTGCTGCGTCGATCGCCATCTTGCCAAATGACTTTGGGCTTGTCGCCATCCAGTTGCAACAGCACACTGCCGATGGCATACGTTTCTGAGATGAAGATCTGAGGCCCGTCCACGATAGGCTGCGCGGCATTGACGCTTTCCAGCGTTGGCGCGCGCCATGCGTAGCTGAATACCTCTTTGCCGCTGGTCATGTCCCAAGCCAGCAAGCCACTGCGCACGAAAGCCAGTCCTAGATCGCGACCACCCAACTTGCGCACCGTTGGTGAGGAATAGCTGGCCAGATCATTGCCAACTTTGTATTTGAATTTGCCGCTGCTCTTATCGAGCACGATGATGGCCGAGCCGGTGGGCTGGACCATATCCAATCGACCGGGCGGCACGTTTTGGGATTCTGGTGGACTGCCACCGACTGACCAGTGAGTCCTGCCAAACACAAGGAGCGCTAGCGACTCCAAAGAAGTTTCTGAACAACACCGAACTCTTTGTTCAGATCGCGTTGCCAAACCGTCTTGCCTTCACTCAACGACACACAGCTCAGTTTGCCAGCCACGCCATAACAGAAAACCAAATCGTTATCGACGATAGGCATACAGCGCGGGCCATTGTTGTAGCCATACATGTCCTGGTAATCGACCAGGTCTCTCCCAGTCCCACAGCTCTTCGCCCGTTTCCGCGTTTAGACAGCGCAGTCTTTCATATTGGCCAGCGCGATCGAACTGCAGCAATCGTCCTTTGAACAACCGCTGGTCCGCCGTAGCTCATGCCCAGCGGTAGTTGCCACAGAAGCGTGGGATACGGCTTCCACAGTTCAGGCTTTACGCCTGTTTCGGTCGAAGTGCCATCGCCGCGAGGGCCAAGGAAGCTGGGCCAATCTTCGCCCGCGGTGCGAGTCCACAAACTGGCCACGGCTTCGGCCGGCGCCTTAGTCACCACTGATCTGCCGTGCCTGGATCAGCGGCGGCAGGATCGGCAGCGGCTGTGGTCGTGGTTGTTTTTGCCACGCAACCGAAGATGAAGGTCAGTGATAGGCAAGCAAATCTGACAAAAAATGGAGGACAGCAGATTTTTTTTGTCACGATAATTCTTTGTCCGCCTCTGGTGAACACGATTTTGGGAACTGGAATAATAGATTAAGCGTCAGTGTATCCGAAAAGTTTGCACAAGCACCGTATCAGGAACACCAGCAATGAATACGATCCAAGATGCTTATCAGGCCACCGATTAACCCAGCTAGAAGCGGCAACGCTGGCTCAAGATCTTCACGCTCTCGATCGTCTTGATGTTTACCTTGGGGACTGGCTGCCTACTCGGGCATTCGTATTTGGGTTGAAATGACGGATCCCAGATAAACATGTATCGTCGTCCTGTTCCGCGGGACTACCTCGAATCCAGCCGTGTTCCCGTGCGAGACCTGAACCCTGACCCAGTCCCTGACGGTTCGGGCAACTAATTTTCTGTCCCCAATTTTTTGTCAGGTATCGACGTGTTCACCACGCTCGCGCAGTGGATCCTCCGCGGGAACATTGATAAAAGCAGTGCTTGCCGTGTGGATGCTCTTCGTTTGCGGGCTCATCCTCCTCCCTTATCGGCCTATCTTCCGCCGCGCTTCGACCTGGGTTTCTTGGAGGGCAAAGAGGCCTACTTCTACGGCGTTTATGCCATCGGCTTTTACGCGCACATCGCTACCGCGCCGCTGGTTCTCGTCATCGGTATTTTTCAATCCAGTCGCACGTTCCGCACTCGAATGATTCGCTGGCATGAAAAGAATTGGGCAAAGCATATTGCCTGATGATTCTGTGGGCGATGGCCCCTGGCGGATTGATTATGGCGTTCCGAGCCTACGGGGGCTGGCCCGCGGCTACCGCCTTTGTGCTACTCAGCTTGCTTACCCTGGTGGTTTCACTATCAAGGCTGGGTCAGTATCGGCCGCTGGGATGTGGCCGCTCATGGTCGCTGGATGCAGGCGCAGCTTTATCTGGTCTGTTCCGCAGTGATTCTACGAGCCCTATCGGCCGAAGCCGGCCAATGGAACGTCGATCCAGATGTAGCCTATGCTACAATTGCCTGGCTCTGCTGGCTGCCCGGATGGTTGATATATGAAGTAATTACACTCTCCCGCGCAAGATCTGACCAAAAACATAGGACAGAAAATTTTTTGTCTTAAATCTTTTTGTCAGATCACTGCATCAGCTTAGGCTTTCTTAGCATTGGGGTCCGTAACCGTGGCGGAGGAGGAGTGGTGGCTTTGGTGCCAGGTGTAGTGGGCGGAGTGGGAGTAGTTGCTGCGGGCGGCGTGTTCTTCTTGGCGGTATCGCGAGCAAACGGCTGCGCGAGCTGTGTGCCCATGATCACGGCGAGTATCAGCGTCACTGCAAAGTACAGCAAGTAATGCAACAGACCTTGCAGCCCTTCCAACTCCATGGTTAACACGCTGGCTATAGCACCCAAGCCAATCATGACTGGCACCACCAGGGCTACCGATAACATATCAATCTCGGACAAGCTCTTGTACGAGCCGACATAGGTTGGGATCGTGGCATAGATGCCCCAAGTTACGATGAAGATCGCGGACAAGATGGCCGTGGCGCACGATCAGCTCTTTGCCATGATAACCATCCAGCTCATCATCGCGCAGGAACAGTACCCCAGGAGCACAGCGGTGGTGCCAACAGGATCGCACCTGCGGCCAACAGCGCGGTCGGCGGATCTTCGCCCGTCAAGTCCGCACGGCCAGGGCAACCACCAACGAGACCAGGCTCAGTCCGCCGGCCGTCAAGGCCACCGGCAACGTCACCTTCGTTTCCTGTCGCGTGATCGGCTTGAATACCGGCCTGCCTTTAGAGTCCTTCGGCCCATCATTCTCAGGCGAATGAATGACCACTTCCTCGCTCTTGCTCGGAATCGTGATCGGCTTGCTGCAGGCTGGACATGGACCGGTCTTGCCCGCAAACTTTTCGTTTACTTGAAGCGTTTGAGACAGCCGGGACAGGTTACTTGAATTGCCATAGAATGAGACGAGATGCAAAAGTTGTGAAGGAACTCACCGAATTAGTCTGTGCAGGTAGTTTGTTATAGATGAGTCTCGCTATGGATGCTACCGGGGCCAGAGGAGCCAAAACTTTCTGTCCTCAAATCTACTATCGGGTGGAACGACTCAGCATAGTTGCATACTGCTGAGCGCATGGCTTTGCTCTGCAGCCTGGTGCGTACCGCCTGACATGACGGACAACGCGCTCCAAACCATGTGCCAGCGCGGGGGTTGGCGGAGAGTGCCGTTGAGTATTGCCGCGCACAATACAATGGCAACATCGAAAATGCTCCGACTCGCGCGCGGTGTGGCCATGCGACTCATGGAATGCCAAAGCCAATCCGCCCTGCGCACCGCTTCCGCTGACCCGAACGGCAAATGGCAGCTAGTGGAAAAGATCGAAAGCGATTACGGCGCGAGTTCGCCGAGGATCCCGGTTTCCTTGGCTCGCCTGGCAAATTGGCGCGCTCGGAGCTCTTGCGTTCCCAGCAGTCATTGGCTCGCTGGCTGGCCACACCCGCCGCAGCCGCACAGCGCGAACAGCTTTGCAATCGGTGCGCAAAGTCCAAAGCTTGCTCGAACCGCTCGAACAAGACATCAAGCAACGTTTGCCACTGGCACAGAATCGCAACGCGCAAAACAAACAAGCCACCAGCCGCGAACTGAACGAGTTACAACTGATTGCGCGCTGCTACGCTGTGAGGTCGTTACTGATTCGCGCCAAGTGTTATCCGAACGAATCGCCAGATCACCTGGCCGCGCTGGCGGAGGTGGATAGCACTGTAACCAATGTCCTACGTCATGCCGCGCCCGATTGGTCATCGCGCGATGAACTGCTGGGTCGCACAAGCCACGGCGGGTTTGGAAGTCGGCAAGCGTCGGCAATCGGTCGAACTACTCATTAAAACTTTGTTGGGTCAAACGATTGAGGCGAATCGGACGCCAATGTTGTCGGCATGCCAGCCAACGCTCCTTCGGAACTCGCGCGATTGCGCGCCGGCAGCGCGCTGGTGGAAGCGCTGTGCCATGAAGCAAGCCGGAACAGGCGGCTGAATTCCTCAAAGAGTTATCAAAGAATTTTAGTGGTCCAGAAGTCGATATGGCGGCCCTGCGCATATCGATCGCGCGCATGAAGCTGCTTCCAGCCACTGCGAGACCTCAAGCCCTCGCATCGATCGTGGCCGAAACGAAGGCCATCGGTGAACGATACGGTGGCTACTGGCGCAGTCGCAGCGAAGCGCTATTGGTCGCCGAAGCCAGCGCGATTCAAAACGCTTCAGCCGGACTGCCGTTGCCTCGAAAGAAAACCTCAAACCCGATGCAACCAAATCGACTGATCCACGAGCGATCATACCCGACTCGGCCAACACCAGCGCTGCCAGCGCCAACGCTGCGGCGGGCATGTCGGAACTGTTGGCCATCGAGATACGCCAGTTGCTTGCCGGTGGTCAAACGGTGGCCGCAATTACGAAGCTCAAGAGCGCGGTGATGGCCGCCGATGCGGCCGGCCGTCGCGAAGAAGCCCTCACTTATGCGCTCGAAACCGCCCGCCTGATGCAAAAAGAAAAACAATGGATCGAAGCTGCCGATCTGCTAGCTCCGTTGGCAGTGGCCAATCCCCATGTGAAAGACGCCGCCGCTGCGCACGCGCTGGCTGCATGGTGTGTCGCTCAATCACTGAAAAGCTCCGCGCCGCAAACGCTCGAAGCGCGTTATGAAGAACTGCTGCACACGCAACTAGATAAGTGGCCCGAGTCTGCAGAGACCGTTAAGGCCGAAGAGTACTTGTCGGCCTGGTTGACCAGCAAAAAAGCGTTTTGAAGAATTGGGTAGTATGTGGCTCGATCGCGCCACGCGCGTCACTGAAACGGATCGACAGCGCATGGCTATCGATCAATGGTTGAACACGCTGATCAGCCGCGTCCCGAAAGCCAAAGTTGCCAGCCAGATCGAACAGCTGAGCAAGTTATTGGCAGCCGGCAAGTTTAACGCCAGCCAGCGCTCGGCCAAGATCGTTCTCCTGGCCGCAGCCATGTTGACCGCACCGATCACGCTGGCCGAGGCCGAAGCGATTACCAGCTGCCAATTGCCGGGCCATGAATTACATCAGCCCGCCGGTGACGAAGCGCTGCTGTGGGCCGTGATGCTACTCGATACGGTTTATCGCGCTGATGCCAACGATGCGCGTTCTATCATCGAATCGCTGGAACTGGCTCAGTTAACCAGCCTCGTGAACCTGGCCTGGTGCAAAGCGATGGCTCTGGCGGCCGATGAATTGCCCGATAGTCAGATGAGTCAATGGTCCAAAGTATTCGATCGCGTCCAGTTACCCAGCGATGAATCGGCGATCACCACCGCTGCGCTGAAGATGACGAAGTTAAGGCTGGAACAGTTGCGTGCCCCATCGCCCGAAGCCAATGCAGCTGCATTGGCCAAGATCAAGCAGTTAGCCGAGGACAATGCCACCGATCCTCAATTGCAGTTAACGCTGGCCGCGGCCATCTCGCAATCGGCAACCGAGCAGGGCAGGGCAGAGAAATTTGCTGAAGCAATTAAATTAGTCAAGCGTGTCGCGGTTGGTACCAAGAAGGACAGCGATGCTCACTTGCGAGCGCGATGGCTGGAAGCGCGGTGGCAGTCCGGTCGCGGCGATGCATCCGCCGCAGCTCAGGTAGCCCGGCTCGCACTCGCCAATAGCAACATCCAACCCGCCTGGTGGAAATCCCGCTTTGAAAAACTGGTGATGCCATAAATTTGTGTCCTACATTTTCTGTCAGGTCTGACCAAAAATTGAAGACAAATATTAAACTAAGCACCCAGCGACGAACCAATTCAACCTCCAACTGAACTAAGCCTTGATGACTAAATCGCACGCAAAATCTGAAGCCGCCTATGATCGCGCTTGTCAACTAATGCCTGGTGGAGTGAATAGCCCGGCGCGTGCGTTTCATGCAGTGGGCGGCAAGCCGCTGTTTATCCGCCAAGCCGCGGGGCCGTATCTGTTCGATATCGATGGTCACCGTTACCTGGACTATATCGGTTCGTGGGGACCAATGATTCTTGGTCATGCTCATCCCCAAGTAATCGAAGCCATCGTGCATGCGGCCGAGCGCGGCACCAGTTATGGTGCCCCCACAGAAGCCGAAAGCGAGCTGGCCGAGCTCATTATTGCCGCGGTGCCAAGCATCGATAAAGTTCGATTGGTCAGCAGCGGAACAGAAGCGACCATGAGCGCCATAAGGCTGGCGCGAGGTGCCACTGGCCGCGAGAAAGTCATCAAGTTCGCTGGCAATTATCATGGTCACGTCGATAGCCTGCTGGTGGCTGCGGGCAGTTCTGCGGCGAACCTTGGCGTACCTGATTCACCTGGTGTAACCGCCGGAACATCGCGCGATACGATCGTACTCGAGTACAACGATATCGATGCCCTCAGCGAGTGTTTTGCCAATTGCGGTAACCAGATCGCATGTATCATTCTCGAACCGGTCGTTGGCAACATGGGTTGCGTACCACCGCGTCCAGGATTTCTTGAAACGGCCCGCGAGTTATGCAACCGTTACAGCAGCGTATTGATCTTTGACGAAGTCATGACTGGCTTTCGCGTCGCCTTTGGTGGTGCACAATCGGTCTACGGTGTCACACCCGACTTGACGACACTTGGCAAGATCGTGGGGTGGTGGCATGCCGCTGGGAGCATACGGTGGCCGCATCGATTTGATGGACCAGGTCTTGCCATCCGGCAAAGTCTTCCAAGCCGGTACGCTCAGCGGCAATCCGCTAGCCACGGCTGCAGGCACAGCCACCTTGAAACTGCTGCGCGATACACCGCCTTATGCACAGCTCGAACGACTTGCAGATAAACTCGGTAAAGGTCTGAGCGACGCAGCCAAGGCTGCTGGCCTGCGGCATCGATTGCAGCGAGTTGGCAGCATGATGACGCTCTTCTTTGCCGATACCGATATCTACGGCTGGCGCGAAGCACAGCATTGTGACCGAGCCCTGTTTGCCCGCTATTTCTGGGGCTCATCGAAGAAGGAATATACATGCCGTGCAGTCAATTCGAAGCCCTCTTTTTCTCTCAAACCCATACAGAAGAGCATATTGATCAGACAATTGCCGCCGCACACAAAGTTTTGTCAGATCTGGCCAAAAACTGATGACAAAGGATTTTGGATTGCGGTTAGGGTCTGGAGAGGCAAACAAAAATGACATTTCGCATTGGGGCTGTTTCCTATTTGAACACAAAGCCGCTGATCCATGGCCTGGATCGAGCGCTGCCCGGTGCCGAGCTGACGCTCGACTTACCCAGCCGTTTGGCTACCCAGTTAGGCAACGGCGAACTGGATGTGGCCTTAATCCCTTCGATCGAATTGTTTCGCTGTGCCAGCGATGATTGGGCCATTGTTTCCGATGCATGTATCGCCTGCCGTGGTCCGGTGTGGAGCGTGCAATTGCTCTTCCGCAAACCGCCTGAGCAGGTCAAGACTTTGGCGCTGGATGAAGGCTCGCGCACGAGCGCTGCCCTCGCTCAGATCCTGTTGAAGAACGCTGTGGCATCCCGGCCCCAACTGGAACCACTGCCGATCGGAAGTCAAGCAGAATCGGCCACGGCGGATGCGATTTTGGTCATTGGCGATCGCGCCTTGCGCGGCTGGGGTAACGAATTCCATGAAGTTTGGGATCTGGGCGACCAGTGGTGCCGCGCTACTGAATTGCCGTTCGTATTTGCGATGTGGGTGGCTCGGCCACATGTGGACCTGGCCGGCCTGGCTGCGGGATTGGAAGCGGCTCGCGATGCCGGCGTGGCTGCAGCCGAAGAGATCGCAGCGGCTCAAGCGGCCCAGTACGGTTTGACTTATGAAGCTTGTTTAGAGTACTTCCAAAAGTACTTGTACTTTCAACTCGGCCCGCGACAGCAGCAAGGCCTCGAGTTGTTTTATCATCGCGCCGTAGATGTCGGCCTGGCACCGGCCGGACGCGAACACCTCTTACTTATGCATTCACCATCATGAGCACGACTCTCTCGACGGCACTGAGCACCAGCGAAACGAGCACCGACGTCCGCGCGATTCTTGAGAAAGCGATCGCGGGCCAGCGGATCAACAACAGTGAATGTTTGCAACTGTTGCAGACGCATGATCTCACTGCCCTGGGAGCAGCAGCCGACGCCGTTACTCGTCGCTTGCATCCGGAAGACTATCGCACTTACAACATCGATCGCAACATCAACTACAGCAACATCTGCACAGCGGTTTGCGACTTCTGTGCCTTCTATCGCTCGCCCAAGAGTGCCGAAGGTTACGTGCTGCCTCGCGATGTGTTGCTAAAGAAAGTCGAAGAGACCGTCGCGCTGGGTGGCAATCAAATCTTGATGCAAGGCGGATTGCATCCGACCTTCAAGCTCGATTGGTACGAAGAGTTGCTCGGTGACATCAAGCGTCACTTTCCTGAAGTGAACATTCACGGCTTTAGTCCGCCAGAGATTTATCACTTCACCAAAGTCAACAAGCTCACGCTGCATGAAGTCCTCAGCCGTCTCAAAGCGGCCGGACTTGGCAGTTTGCCAGGCGGCGGCGCGGAGATCTTGGTCGACCGAGTGCGGACGGCTATCACGCGCGGCAAGGTACTCACCGACGATTGGTTGGATGTGATGCGAGTGTGGCATTCACTTGGCGGTATCAGTTCCGCCACGATGATGTTTGGCCATGTCGAAACGTTGGAAGAGCGAGTAGAGCATCTCGATCGCTTGCGCAGGTTGCAGGACGAAACCGGTGGCTTCAGCGCTTTCATTTGCTGGACGTTTCAACCGGAGAACACGGACCTGGCCAATCTGCCGAAGCTGGGTGCTTATTCTTACTTGCACACGCAAGCTGTCGCGCGACTGTATTTGGATAACTTCAAGAACATTCAAAGCAGTTGGGTTACCCAAGGCTTGAAGGTCGGCCAATTAGCTTTGCAGTATGGCGCCAACGATATGGGCAGCTTGATGATCGAAGAGAACGTGGTGGCCGAAGCTGGCACCGTTCACTTCCTCACGCTCGATCAAATCCGCGCCGCCATCAGCGAACTGGGCTACACCCCGCGCCAGCGCGATGTTTGGTACAACCTCGTATCGCCCGAATTAGAACAACGAGCGATCGAGGCGAATCGCCGCGCAGCGTAACGACCAATTTCAAACGACGCTTAGGGCCGTTTTGTTTAACCCGCCGCCGAAGGCAAGGCAGCCGAAGTGGACAGTCGTGCGCCTGCAACAAACTTCGAACAGCAAGTACCAGCGTCACGCTGAGGCCCAACTATTTAAGGTTTCTCTTTGGCTGGCTGCTGAGCCAGTTGCTTGATTGTCTCGCGCAAGATTGCTAGCCTAGCAGACTTTGAATCTCCCCATGAGTCTTCTAGTGCAGCCAAGTGTATGACCGCAAAGATAACATTTCAATGTTCTGGCTGTGGTCGCCCAATCTCGGTCGCTGAGCAGCATGCAGGCAAAGTAGGTAAGTGTCCTACTTGTGGACAGTCTATCAGGGTGCCGAATCAACAGAGCGAGAAGTCTATCGATGATGCGTCTGACGCGGTGTTACCGGCGGCTGAACGCTGCATCAACTGTGGTTCAGAGATGAGCCGTGGAGCCGTCCTCTGCATCCAATGCGGCTACGATACGCGTAGTGGGACTCAACTTAAGACGCAGCACGCACCGGTGTCGGGTGCAAGTTCCGGGAAACCCATTGGAATCTATCGCTGTACGAATGGCAAGAAAAAGCCCGCGTTACTCTTAGACGTCGAGTTGGCAGATCCGGATACCTTTCCGATGATTTGCATTTTCACCGGCAAGCCCGTCAATGAATTGCGTCGCATGACGATTCAAGACCAGGACTTGAAAACTGCTGGCGGTGTCGTGCGCACGAAGACCACCAATCTGCGCATTGCATTACCTGTTTCCGAGGAAGCCTATGAAGCACGCGTGGCTAAACTCGCAAGAACACGGCTGTTGTTCTTTATCGCATCCTTTCTGGTTGTATTGATCGGTTCAGTCGGCGGTGTTTTGGCAGAGTACACCTTCAAGATTCACAACGGCACCATCGCCATTCCCATTTCTATGGGAGGCGGGCTTGTTCTACTTGTTATCGCCATCATGTTCCCGCACTTGGAGGATTACTTCAGCGATCCCAACGTAGTTTACGGAGTCCGCTTCGGTAAGGAATTCACGGTTCCGGGCATTCACGAAGAGTTCTTGAAACGACTTCCGTCCAAAGACGAATGACGCCGGGCAAATAACATGGTAAGCGATACGTAGGGCTGTTTTGTTAAGCCCGTGTCCGAAGGCTAGGTGAACCCGCTAACCGGTTATGCCTTCAGCCTACGTCAAAATGCTTTAGGTGGTGTAGTGAAGTCCGTCGGTACTTTGAAACATGCTCCTCCGGCTGCCTAGCCTTCGGCCACGGGCTAAACAAAACAGCCCTGCGCAGGCCCACCAACAAACCTCAAGTCCACGCCATTCGGGACAAGCCCCGTGGAGAGCATGTGTTCCCACTAAATTCCGTGATGAACCAACGTCATTGAACTTCGACCTTGAGCGTATGTTCAACAGGCGTTACTGCGGCGGCTACGGCTTCTGCGAGTGGCTTGCGTTCGGCTTCGGTATCAGCCACGGCTTTTTCAAAGTTCTCTTTACCTTCCTTGCCGTGGAAGATCTGTTTGACTTGCTTGGTTTCATACGATTGCTTGGCCAGCACGGCGGCGTCCAGTTTGGCAAATGTTTCGCTGAATGGATTCGTTTGAAACTCAGCGGCCAGGTTGATACCGGCAGCGACTTCTTCAGGCGAAAATGTTTTCGACACTGTGCCCCAGGTAACCTTGATTGGCTTGCCGTTGTTGCCGCGAACCTTCAGCGTCAGACGATTCAGTTTGTTATGGAACGACACAAGCGAAAAGCCGCTGGCCAGCGAGTTATCATCGTCGGGTGCGCCGGTGGCACAATACGGATACTGTTTACTGACCAGTTTCACTTGGCCATTAGCAAACTCTTTCATCTCATGATTGCCGCTCACAGTCGCTTTGCTTGCCGCCAGGTCGACATCGATCACGCCCAAGTTACCGTCCAAGCCCATAGCCGTGAGGAATGCGTAAGCCATGATCGCCTGGCCAGCCCAACCAGGGTGGATGCCATCTTTGCCAGCCACAGCGTACTCTTCGTCCGTCTTGTTAAAGCGGCTCGGCGCCAAGATGCGCTGCTGATACATGGGCCAGAAGATGTCTGCGAAGGCCACTTGCTCCGACTGAGCAACTCCCAAAGCAATGTCTCGCAAAGCGCATAAGTTCAAATTGTGTTCCTGCAAGGTACCCGAAGTGCCTTTCACCCACGAAGCGATCTTGCCTGAACAGCCCGGCGAACCAACCACGACGCGAACGTTGTTTTCTTTGAACTTGCGCACGATGGCTGTGTAGTGATCGCGATACCAATGGCCGTTGGTTACATCGAACGGACGATAACGAGCGTCGTTCATACCGTAGCAAATCGTGGCAATCGTCGGCTTGAAGGTCAAGCAATCGCGATCCATGCGACGCAGAAAGCCATCGGTCTTTTCACCGCTCCAACCATATTGTCGCACGGTGACTTTCAGATCAGGCACACAAGCTGTGAGATAGTTTTCGATGATGCGCGAGTACATCTTTTGTTCGGTGATCGAATCGCCGATCACAGCCAATCGATCGCCGCTCTTGAGCATCAGTGGGCCAGGCGGAGGAGCTTTCGCTGGAAAGAAAACCGCGAATGCGTCACCTTCCGGCTTGGCCTCATACTCATATGCGGCACGAATCACCGAACTCGCCGCTTTATCTTGGGCCATCACATGCTGCACGTTCAGCATTGAAAGCACGCCCACTAACCAAGCCAAACATATACGCATGATCGCCTTCTCCAAAATTTTTTGTCCTCAATTTTTTGTCAGATTTCGAAGAACCTGACAAAAACAAACTGACAAAAAATATAATCACGGCATCCCGACAAGTGCAGCCGCCAACCATTACCCACCGCAGGTTTCTCCATGTATCAGAAATTGTTTCTGTTGATGGTTCATTTTCTTCTCGTGTTGAGCTCGCTCGCCGCGCATGGGCAAGAGAAGCGTGATCCGTTTCGACGCGAAAACCTGGTGGCCTGGTGCATCGTACCCTTCGATAGCCAGAAGCGCTCGCCTGCCCAGCGCGCGGAGATGCTCGAAAAGATGGGCATTCGCGCCTTGGCTTATGACTACCGAGCGGAACATATCGCCAGTTTCGATGAAGAGCTGGACCAGTTGGCCAAACACAATATCCAGCTCACTGCCTGGTGGTTCCCAACAACGCTCAACGACGAAGCCAAGCTGATTCTGAAAGTGCTCGAGAAACATAACGTCAAGACACAGCTATGGATTACCGGCGGGGGCGCTCCGACGAAGACGCCCGCAGAACAAAAGGCGCGCGTCGAAAGCGAAGCTAACCGGATTCGTACCATCGCCGAGGCGGCCGCCAAACAAGGTTGCACGGTCGCGCTCTACAACCATGGCAGTTGGTTTGGCGAACCCGAAAACCAAATTGCGATCATCGAACGACTCAAGCAAGACAATATTACCAACGTAGGCATCGTCTACAACTTGCATCACGGCCATCATCAACTGCCGCGATTCAAAGAGTTGCTGAAAGCCATGCAGCCCTACCTGATGGCGCTCAATTTGAATGGCATGGTACCCAACGGTGATGCCAAGGGTCAGAAGATCATGCCACTGGGAACCGGCAGCGCTGACAAAGAACTGCTCAAGATTATTCGCGAGAGTGGCTTCACCGGTCCTATCGGCATCCTCAATCACACCGATAATGACGCCGAGAAACGCTTGCTGGACAATCTCGATGGACTCGATTGGCTGTTGCCACAACTCGATGGCAAGCCGGCGGGGAAACAACCCGAGTATCGCACTTGGAAAGGCGCGATGAAAGCGGCGCTGGATGGTGGACAATTGTTCGGTGCCAAAGCCGATTACCATCAGTTTCCTTTGTCCATTCTGTGTCGGGCACAGCTTAGCACCGCTGAGCCATACAACATCCTGGTCGCACATCACACCAAAGCCAGCGGGCATCACTGGGAACTGTTTACGCAAGCCGGCAATGGCCGATTGTCGATCTATATGCCGGGGTATGAACCGAACCTGGTCAGCGGACCAACCAACGTATGCGATGGACGAACGCATAACTTCGCGTGCGTGTTGCAGGAGGATCGCGTGCGACTGTACGTCGATGAAAAATGTGTGGCCGATGAAGCCGTGCATCGCAACGACAAAGCCCCCATCGAGGGCCGCCTGGCCATTGGTCGACTAGTCGAAGGTGGGCTGGAATGTTATGGGAACATCGAGTTCGTACAGCTAATCGCCGGCATCGCTGACTTTACGCAAGCTCTGACGAACGAACCCAACAAATCGCTTCGCAGCATCGACGCCTGGCAATTCGCATCAACCAGCACAGCGACAACAACTGATTCAGTTCAAGCAAATAAGAATAGCAACTCAGCAAGTACATTACCCAAGGCTTACGACGCGCAGGTTGTAAAGGAGCTTGCCCAGGCAGCGCTGGCGCATGGCAAAGCGGAGCGGGGTGTCGCAGTGTTTGCTTCGGCCCGCATGGCCTGTTTGTCATGCCACAAGATCGGCAAGCCTGGTGGCAGCGTTGGTCCGGAACTCACGCAGATCGGCAAACAGCGCACGCCCGAGCACCTGGCCGAGTCGATCCTTTGGCCCAATCAACATGTCGAAGACAAGTACAAGGTCTATCAAGTGCTCACGGCGGATGGCTTGACATTGCAGGGCTACAAAGTCAGTGAAAGCGATAAGGAACTCGTGCTGAGCGAACCAACCACGGGCAAAGAAACGCGGCTTGTCAAAGAAGATCTCGAAGCCATACGCAATGCACCGTCGGTGATGCCCGATGGGATGGCCGCGGCGCTGAGCAAGGAGCAGCAACAGGACCTAGTCGCGTTTTTGGCTGACTTGGGACACCACCAGTCTTTGCGCGCAGAGATTGCTCAGTCGGTCCTGGAACATGCACAGTCGCATGATGCCGCATCTTTTCCGTTCCATCGCGAACCGCTCGACAAGCAAGCGCGTTACGACTGGCAAGAGTATGTCAATCGCGATCGCCTGTATGACTTCTATACAAAAGAAGCCAATCACTTTCGCACTCAATCGAGATTCGAACCGCTGTTGGCTGAGTATCCCGGGATCGATGGCGGCAAGCAAGGACACTGGGGCAATCAGAACGAAGCCAGCTGGGAGAGCGATGCATGGAACTTGACGGTGCTCACCAATGTGCAAGCCGGCGTGTTTCGCGGCGACAAGCTAACGGTGGGTCGCGCTGTTTGTGTGCGTTTGGGAGATCAAGGTGAGCTGAGCGTCTGTTTTGATCCCGACACGCTCAGCTATCGCGCGCTCTGGCAAGGCGGCTTTGTGAAGTTCTCAAAAGTGCGCCATGGCTTTATCAATGGCATGGAAGCCGACGGCATGAAACTGGCGTTACCCAATTCCGCCTCGCGTATCGCCGACGGCTCCATGAAATATTTGGGCTACTATCGCGTCGGCCCGCGCGTTGTATTCGCTTATCGCATTGGTGAGACGGAGTATCTTGATGCGCCATGGGTTAAGGATGGCCAATTCCATCGCGAAGTCGCCCCGCGCGCTCAGCATTCCCTGGCATCGCAAGTCGACAAGCCAACTAACGAACCACCACAGCTCTTAACGACGCCAATTCGTCTTGGCACAACCGCCGGTCCATATACCATCGATACGATCGAGCTACCGTGGGACAACCCATGGAAAGCCCTGATCTACTGCGGCGACCACGACTTCCTCCCCGACGGCTCAGCCTTAGTCGCCACCATGCAAGGCGACATCTGGCACGTAAGTTTCGACACAAAGTCAGTTGCCCAGCAGGCATCTGCTGCCTCTCCGACAGCCACCTGGCGCCGCTTCGCCTCTGGTCTGCATCATGCGTTAGGCATACGCATCAGCCCTGATGGCATATTCGTTTTATGTCGCGACCAGTTAACGCGGTTGCACGACACGAACGGCGATGGCCAGGCTGATTGGTACGAATGTTATTCGAATGCGTATGAAACATCGCCAGCTGGCCATGATTACATCTGCGGTTTACAGCGCGATGCCGAAGGCAATTTTTATACAGCCTCAGGCAATCAAGGTTTGGTGAGAATCAGTCGGGACGGAGTGAAGGCTCAGACGATTGCCGGTGGCTTTCGCAATCCAGATGGCCTGGGCATTTATCCCGATGGCACGATCACGGTGCCATGCTCCGAAGGCGAATGGACGCCAGCATCGATGATCTGCGCTGTACCGAAAGAGAAGTGGTTCTCGTTATTGGATCAGCCGACGGATTTGACGAAACTACCTTTCTATGGCTATCGCGGCAGCCAGTACATCAAGCAACCGATCACCAAACCCGAGTTGCCGCTGGTCTATCTACCGCGTGGGTTGGATAATTCGGCGGGTGGCCAAGTGTTTATCGATAGCGACCGCTGGGGGCCGCTGAAAGGCAACATGGTGCATTTATCTTTTGGCACTGGTTCCTATTTTGTGTTATTGCGCGATGAAGTGCGCGGTCAACTGCAAGGCGCCGTCATACCGATGCCTGGTCAGTTTTTATCTGGCGTGCATCGCGGCAAGTTCTCGCCGGTGGACGGCCAGTTATATGTATCGGGCATGGCTGGATGGGGCAGTTACACTACCGACCGAGGCTGTTTCCAGCGCGTGCGTTATACCGGCCAGCGCGTGCAAATACCTGTTGGTTTTCACCTGCACGAGAATGGTGTCGTCGTCCGCTTTGCATCGCCACTGGACCGCGACTTCTGCCAGAACGCCAAGGAGCATTTTGCGCAGAGCTGGAACTATCGCTATAGTTCGGCGTATGGTTCCGCCGAATACTCAGCCTTGCATTACGGTATGCGTGGCCATGACCAACTGCGCATAGCATCGGCTCACGTGCTGCCGGATGGTCGATCGCTGTTCTTGGAACTGCCCGATCTGCAACTGTGCAATCAACTGCATCTGCAGGTAGCTTCGGCATCCAGCGAACGATTTGATTTGTTTGCGACTTGTAATGCGCTCGATGCGCCGCTGGACAGCGTGCCAGGCGTGAAAAGCGAGCGTCGGCAATTGGCCGCTCATCCGCTAGAGGCCGACATGAACATGGCCACCAAGCGTCTGCCTAATCCATGGCGAAAGACGATTGCCGGTGCGCGCAAAGTCACGCTCGAAGCCGGCAAGAACTTATCTTATTCGACGCGCGAACTGCGAGCGAAAGCTGGTGAAGCCATAGCGCTAACGCTGGTCAATCCCGACGTGGTGCCGCACAACTGGGCCTTGATTCAACCGGGCACGTTATCCGTAGTAGGCGCCGAGGCCAACAAGCTGGTAGCAGATCCCGAGGGCATGGTTCGGCAATACGTTCCGCAAACGAGCGACGTGATCTGTTACACCGACGTCGTCGATCCGCTCGATCAGGCCACCATTTACTTCAAAGCCCCGACCACTCCCGGCCGCTATCCTTATCTCTGCACTTTCCCTGGTCACTGGATGGTCATGAACGGGGAGTTTGTGGTGGAGTGAGGTTCTCTGAGGGGGCCTTCTGACTGAAAATTCAGTGACAAAAATTTATCCCGAACGGCTACAGAGAACTGATCGTTGCCAAACCGTATTGTTCGATTCGTACTTCTGCTGGTCGCGGCGTGGGTGGTCATGACGTTCACCCATGAGTTGGGTCACATTATTGGTGGGACCTGCTGCGGTGGAAAGCTCGTATCAGCCGACCTGATGCCGTGGCATCTGCCCTACAGCCTCTTCGAACCCGATCCTTTGCCACTGGTCACGCTCTGGAGCGGATTGTTGCTAGGCATCTTCCTGCCTTTGGTGACTGCACTGGTGGTTCAACGCGACTGGATGTGGTTCATTGCTAACTTTTGCATGGTCGCCAACGGCGCCTACATCGCGACCGCATGGTTCACCGGCGACCGTTACCTCGATACCCCAAAAATGCTCGAACACGGCGCGAGCCCCATCGCCATTGCCCTGTACTGCCTGCTTACGCTTGGGTTCGGTTACGTAGGCTTTCGCAAGTCATGTGTAGCAGCGCTCAGCGTAGGTCAATCTCGCCGAGATTGACCTGCCGAAGGAGAACGTGTTGAAATGGAAGAATCGTTCCAATGCCAGTTAGTTGAAGCGGACCGGTAGGTCAGCCTTGCCAAGGCTGACCTGCCGAAGGAGACCGTGTTGAAATGGAAGAATCGTTCCAATGCCAGTTAGTTGAATTAACGGGCGTTGGGAGACATTAAACCGAAGAGAACAAGTCGCTTCGATAGGTCAATCTCGGCGAGATTGACCTACATGACTTGGCGTGGAATTAAGGTTTGTTCGTGTGCCGGCGCAGGGCTGTTTTGTTTAGCCCGTGGCCAACGGCTAGGCAGCCGGAGGAGCATATTCAAAAGTACGGACGGACTTCAATACACCTTCCTATAGCATGTGACGCTGCCAAGCAGCGGAAATCACGCGTTTGCAATTCCACCGTCTGGCAGGCTGGCACCATCCGTTAGCTGAAGGCATGACTGGTTAGCGGGTTCACCTAGCCTTCGGCCACGGGCTAAACAAAACAGCCCTACGTATCGCTTACCATGTCCTTAAAGCGAAGCGAACAAGTCGCTTCGGTAGGTCAATCTCGGCGAGATTGACCTACCAGCTGACCCGTTAGAAGACCTTTAACCGAAGCGAACAAGTCGCTTCGGCAGGTCAATCTCGGCGAGATTGACCTACTTTAACGATTTCAAGAACGCGATGACGTCGAGGAACTCGGTGGGCGAAAGGGTCGCGCCTAGTCCTTCGGGCATGCTGCTCTGCTTGACTTGCCGTCGAGCCTCAATGTCGTCGGTGGCAATGGTCTTCTTTTCCTTGCCATCGAAGATCACCACTTGCTCACTGGTCTCGCTGACAAGCAAACCGACAATCGACTTGCCATCGCTTGTTAGGATGCTGGTCGACAAGTACTTTGGATCGATCTCGGCGTTCGGATCGATGATCGACTGCACGATCTTGAATGGATTCAATCGCGTACCGACTTTCATCATGTCCGGACCAAAATCTGCGCCTTCGCCGTAGACTTTGTGGCAAGCCACACAGCTTCGACGAAAGACTTGCTTGCCCGAGTCTGCGTTGCCGCCGCCCATGTCGGCGATGGCTTGCAAAGCCTTATTGCGAGCCTCTTCGGGCTGCGGGTCTTTGCCAAGTAGCGTCGTTAGATAAGGCAATATCTCAGCCGACTTCTTGTCGCTGGCGATGATGCCTTCGAGCATCTTCTTGTTCGCATCGCTCTTGGCCAACTCTCCACGCAAGTGACTGGCTTGCCACACGCCAAAGTTAGCGCCCAACGCAGCATCGGCAATGTAGTTGACGTACTTGTCATCAGCCACATTGGCCGCAGCCAAGACGGCTTGCATCGCGTCCAACTGCGGTACAAAACTCAACCCACGCACAGCTTCAGCCCGCACGCGCGGATGTTCGTCCTTCGATTGCTTGATCAGCAGAGCCACTGAGTTCGGCAAGCGATCAGCCTCTTCCGCCAGTACACGCGTCGCCGCAGCGCGAGCATCGGGTGTCTTCACCGTCAGTACGCGATCCAGGAACGCAGGATCCACAGCATGGAACGAAGCCTGTAACCACAATGCCTCGCACATCAAGCGATCAATGCTGGCGTCGCCTTCGTTCTTCTTCAGCCAAGGTGCCAACGCTGCCAGCACTTCGGCTTGCGGTCTCGCTTGCAGTTCATTGCGAGCGCGATAGCGCGTGCGCCATTCGTATTCCTTCAATTGATCCAGCAACTCTGGAATCGGTTTGCCAAACTGAGTCACCGGCTTCAACAGCGGCTTGTCCTTGTAGAACAAGCGATACACGCGGCCATGCACGTGATCGCGGTTCGGATCGCGCTGGCTGTATTGCATGTGGCCGATCAGCGGATTAGCCCAATCGCCAAACCACAACGCGCCATCGGGACCAATTTGCGGATCGACAGGACGGAAGTGTTTGTCGGGACTCTTCAGCAAGTCAAACGGAGTGCTCTTGTCAGCTGGGTTGTGACGCACGCGAATGCCTTTGAAGCCCGCGCCGTCATCTGAGAATGTCCAGCGTGGAAGACCGTTGGTATTGATCACACACGCATAGATGAATTGACCTTGTACTTCTTCGGGGAACTGACGCGTGACCAGGAAGTCGCTACCGACGACCGGTCGCATACCTTCGGTGTCAAACACAGCGTTGAGACCTTTACGGCCGCGATACTGCGCGCCCGAGAGGGCTGTATCCCAATGATGATTAGCGCCCGTACCGTCGCCCGGGAAACCTTGGCCCCACTCGTTAAAGAGATAGCACCATGGGTTGCCATAGCCCGGTGTCACGGTATGCGTGACTTTCCACGTGCGAGGATCAAGCGTGTAATAGCCGGACGAACCAAAGTTGCGGAATGGCCCCCAAGGTGTTTCTACCGTGGTGCTCATCGCCACACCTTCCATCATCTGCAGATAGCCGCGCGGGCTGGCTTCAAAGGCACCAATCGTATGGTGAGTATCTTCCGTGGCCCAGCCGTCGAGAGCATGTACGACCTGGTCAGCTTTGTCATCGCCGTCGGTATCTTTCAAGAAGATCAAGCGTGGTTGGTCAACTACCAACACGCCACCGTTGTAGAACTGGAAGCCAGTTGGACAGTGCAGCTTTTCATAGAAGATGGTGCTCTTGTCCGCGGCACCGTCGCCGTCGGTATCTTCGAGGATTACAAGTTTATCCGCAGGCGGTGGTTGGTCAGGCTGCCATTGCGGATAGCTGGGCATCGTCGAGACCCACAAGCGTCCTTTGTTATCAAACGAGATCTGCACAGGCTTGGCGATCTCAGGGAACTTGCTCTCATCAGCAAACAGTTTCATCTCGAACCCAGGTGGCACTGATGCCGACTTGATCAAGTCAGCAGGTGCTTGAATGGTCGGTCCACCTTCGGCATTTTCGCTGTACTTCTGACGTGGTTCGCCGAAACGCGTGGTCGGCTTGTAGAGCTCGCCTGTTTGACTATCGTCAGGCTTGGGCGGAACCGATTTGCCTTGAGCGATGTCCCATACGTAAGCATCGCGCACCGCAGCCATGTTGCGAATCTTGACATACTCGCGCGGAAACGTTTCCGTATCCCAAGTGCGTCGGCCACCGTAAACATACCAACCGTTGAGCATACGGTAGTCTTGCATATGGACCCAAGACTTGTCGTTCACTGCGGCCCGCAGTTTTTCAAGCTTGTCGCTGCTGCCGCCCGATGGATGAGCCGATGCGAAGAGAGCTTTGTCCAAAATCTGAGCCAGCACTCGGTCGCCGGTTTCATTCAAGTGGCAGCCGTTGATCGTTAGCTGCAGTCCTGGTTGCTCATTCAGCACGGCCGCCGAAGGATCAAACAGTTCCACGAAGGCTAACTTGCGACTGGCCGCTACTGCCTTGGCCGCATCGCGATAGAGCTTCAAGTTTTCATTCTGCTTGGCAGCATCCGGCATCAAGGGATCACCACTGACTTCGACAGCGAGCGGTGAAACGATGATGAACCGTGGTGCACTGCCTGCGTCGTCACGCGGATACTTCTTGGCGTACTCGTCCAGCATCTTCTCGTAATCGAGCTTGAACTTGTCGACGCCCGTGGGACCAGCAAACGATTCATTGAAGCCGAAGAAGCACAGATACGTATCAGCACCAAAGGCCGACAGCGGATCATCCAGCTTGTAATAGTCGTTGCCGCGCTGACGATTGGCTACTTCATCCGCTGGTCGACCAAAGTTGCGGAAGACAAGCTGCTCTTTGGGAAAGCGAAGATGGAGCAGCGTTTCAAAGTTGCCAAACAGGTTCATGCGCTCGGCGGTCGAGTTGCCGATCAGCGCAATGCGTTCGCCTTGTATAAACTTCAGCGGCAAAGCGCTGGCAGGCAGTTCGGGACGTTTGGGCCGAGCTGGTTTTTTGAGAAACTCTTCGGCCGTCTTCATGGCCGGGTCTTGGGCACAAACTTCGGGCGGCGGTGTCAGGCAACTCCCAACAATCGCGCTCGCAAGAACGGACAGGGCAAATAATCGGCGCATCGGCAAAAACCTGAGATTGGAAAGGGGGGATTATGAAGAAGGAGTTAGTTAGAGAGTATAGCTGAATATTTCTGTCACTCAATTTCTAGTCAAGTCTCAGCTACGAAAACGTGTTCGGGACACCCGAAGCCAATGATGGCTACATGAATGGCTGGATGTGCAAGCGCGAATTCGATAGCTCGCTCGGCAACCAGGTGCTTGGGACCACTGACAACCGCAGCGGCTTGCGCTCGATCACTTTCGTAAAGCGATAAAGGGAAGTAAGGCGTTTTCAACGTGTGCGCGCTGGGCGGCGCGCCTAAGATAGCTCCGGCGGCCAACACGCGGATTGCCATCGCTCCCATCTGCTGCCGAGCACAGTCCTCAAGAATATTGCCATAGTTTCGCTCGGCAAAATCGCTCGGCATGTTCTGGCCGGCACTGGGATTGAGCATGTTGTAAGGTAGCTGAATGGTGTCAAAAGCGCCGCTGTTGATCACTTCTCGCATGGAAGTAGCCTGGCCTGTGCCAGTCAAGCCAATGAACCGCGTCAGCCCTTGGCTTTGCACCGCTTGCATGGCATCCAAGACGCCCCCAGTACGCAGCACGTCCTCAGGACTGAGCGATGCTGGCTCATCCCCGCGGTGCGCGGTCAAGCCGTTGTGCAATTGCAACAAGGTCACCTGGCCGCGTCCCAAACGTGCCAGCGAACCCGCCAGGCTGCGTTCAACTTGCGATTGCACCTCTTCCTTCGATTCAGGATCGATGCGAACTTTCGTGGCTATGTGAAGATCAGCGGTGCGCGCGTCATTCAGTGCAGCTATCGCTTCGCCTAGATTCTTTTCGCTCGCGCCATTGCCATAGCCTGCCGCTGTATCGATCCAATTGATGCCTGCATCAAGCACGCGTTTCAGCGTGGCTATCTGCAACTCGCGATCTTCACCGGTCATCAACCCCGATACCGGTCCAGCACCAAAAGCGATTCTCGATACCACAACGTTGGTGCGGCCCAGGCGAATCTTATGCCCGTTCATTTTTTGTCAGATCGCTTTCGGAATGCTGAGGAGCCAGCCAAATAATGATCATCCCAACTAAGTAAATCATGCCGGTCCAAAATCCGATCTGCGCATAGTTTCCAGCGATCTGCTGTGGGGGCAGAATGGCGATCGATAACACAATCACTGCCGCCACCACCCGACCTGTATTGAACGAGATACCGGTGCCGGTGGATCGAACGCGAGTAGGAAAGAGTTCGGGCAAAAACAGCGGCAGCCAGCCAAAGTAGGTTACTCCGAAGAAGCCCAGCAGAAACACATACACATCGAAGAATGGATCGGCGGGTGTTACATAGCCAAACAACCAACTGCTAATGCTCAGAGTGAGCAAGCTGATCATGAAGTAGGCTAAGCGTCGCCCCAATAAACTGGCCAGGTAACCGCCCAGCAAACTTCCGAAGATTGCTCCGCTGGAACGTGTGATCTGCGTCCAAGCTTTTTGACGCGGATCTCCTTTGCCCTTTTTGCCAGTAACCGTTGGTGTCGATCCCTTGTCACTGGTAACTTTCTCCGACTGACGCGACTCGAATTGATCGCGCCATGGCACAACCCAGTTGGCATTGGCGGCGGTACCTACGACCGGAATCGCACCTAAACTAATGCCTAGCAGCGTGCGGTAGAGCAGGGGAGGCCGAAAGACTTCGATCACTGGCGCGCGGGGTTTCACGTTGCCGGACGGCTCGCGTTTGGACTCCAGCCACTTGGCCGATTCAGGCACCCAGCAGAGGATCGCAGCGCCGATCAACAACGGTGAGGCACCGACAAAGAACACCCAACGCCAGTTGTCGTTGGTGATAGCGAACTGGTAACCGATGATACCGAGCAACACAAAACCGAAGTTAGCCGCCGTACCCATCACGCCGGCCATAAATGGTCGCGATGCCGATGGCCAGGCCTCAGCCACCAAGGCCACTGCGTTTGGCCAAGAACCACCGAATCCCAAACAGGCCATGAACCGCACACACCACATCAAATGCGGCTCATGAACAAACCAGCACACGAGTGTCATGCCTGAATAACACAACACGCTCAAGCCCATCGCCCGCGTGCGGCCAAAGCGATCGCCGATCCAACCAAACAACCATCCGCCAGTAGCAGCTCCCAACAAGAACGCAGCTTGAAACCAGGCGAACCAAACTGTGATAAGTTTCTCTGGCGTCTCCGGCCCCAGCAACTCAAACATCATCTGGCGATGAATCAAGATAAACAGCGAGTTCTCGAGTCCCGCAAACATCCAAGCAGCGAAAGCGGCGATCAAAACTTTCAGTGGATTGTTCATGCCATTTTTTGTCCGGGGCTCTGACAAAAATGAAGGACAAAAAATTCACTTCGGAATCTTGTTGAGCGTGTAATAAGCATCGTTGTGGAGAAGCGGTTGACCGGCGCGGTTGCGAACGCCAGCTGCGACCAGCTCATGAACATACAACGGTCGCAGGCCATCGACAACTAATCGCACGCGCATGCCATCTTCAGAAACGTTGGCCGATTGAATCTTCAACGCTTGAGTTTGAATCTCGTCGCTGCCATAGGTCGCGTGATAAGTATAGGTATAACTGGACAGCGCGTACGAAGCGACATTGCTGGCTGTGGCTGGATCAACCGCTTCGGTAAATTCAAGTTCAAATCCGTCGGGCCTCGCTCGCATTTCCTTGATTTCAAAGGGATTTTTGCCCGTCCAGACCAATCGCTGCAGGCCGTACGCGGCTGTGCCCAAGCTGCTCCAACCGCGATTGGTCAAACCGACAAAGACGCTGCCATCTTCGCCCTGACACATGCGCAGCACGGCGGATGCAAAACCTTGGCGGAAGGGGAAAGCGGCACCTTGGTATTGTCCTTCGACTTTTTCGAGAAACACTCGATTCATGCCCGCCAACGTGAACTCGCCGATGAACAGCTGACCTGCGAACGGACCAAACTTGCCTTCACTCGCATCGAGCATGATGTCGGTCGATGATTGTCCGATCTTCTTGTAAGGCAACCAGACAGCCGGCGGTACCATTTGCGGCAAACGCTTGAGCGCTTCGGGGAACGGCAATCCATCGGGCAGCGACTTGATCCCGCGCACCGGTGAGCCCGGTATGTTCTGAGAAGCTAACGACTCGGGATGATGCGTGAAGATACCGGGCCTGAGATGATGCAATGTGTTGGTCCCAACCCAATTGCCTTGCTGGTCCGTGTAGAACATATCGCCATCGGCATTGGCCCCCAAGCCGCTCGGCGAACGCATGCCGGCAGCGATCGGCACTAACTTGCCATCGGTGCCAACTTGCATGGCCCAGCCGCGCCAGCGTCCTTGTTCGACTTTTAATGTCGGCTCGCGAATGGCTCGCTTGAGTTGATCATCTTTCAAACCAAGGCCCATGTTAAGCGTGAACCAGAGGTTGCCTTTACCATCCAGCTTCGGGCCATAGGCGTATTCGTGATAGTGGCCCGTCACGCCCCAGCCTTTGGTCACGGTGCGATAGACATCAGCCACATTGTCACCGTCGCTATCGCGCATGGCTGTTAACTCAGTGCGCTGCGCAGCGATAAACTCACCGTTGTGCCAGATCAATCCCAGTGGTTCATGTAGCCCACTGGCAAATTGGTGATAGGTGACATTGGACGGTGGATCATCGTACACACCACTCAAGATCCACACTTCACCTTTGCGAATCGCCACACCCAATCGTCCGCCATCGAGCTTGCACATGCCGCTTACTTCTAGCACCAGGCCATCGGGCGCGGCTTTCCATGCTGCCGAACGCGAATCGGTTTGAGCCTTGGGAGTCGAGATTGAGATAATGCGATAGTACTCTTCTTCGCCTGCCGATAATTGGCTGGCGATGAAAGCGAATAATAACAGGCTGATCGTCGCGGGAATTCGCATGGGATGATCTGACAAAATTAGGATGACAAAAAATCACCAACGATACTCGATGGTAAATTTCGTTTCGGGCGCTAACGGAAGAGGGACGATCACTTGTGAGCCTTGAGCAGGACGTGTGACTACGGCGCCAGCAAGTTCGTTGGGTAAAGTGACCGTGAGACCCGAGGCGTAGGTCCAGCTATTGCCATTGCGTTGTAGTTGCTTGCCACTGCCGGCCACGCGATAGAACAATGGCATGGGCGGTTGACCATTCGCTGCCGCGACGTTCCCATTAGTGACGACCAACTCACGCATCAAACCATGTGGCAGCGAATTGGTGCCAGCTTTCGGTACGAGGCGATCTTTGATCGTGTAGCTACCCACGCGATAGACAAACTCAGGCACACCGGCTTTATCCATACGATAGCCCGCAAAGCTCGGGACAGTATCCGCAGGCTCGAGTGGTGAATCGAGTTTCACTTCCGGCCAAGGCGCGTTCCGGCCAGGCAAAAGACCAAAGTCGGGACCAGTCGGTAACGGAATGCGTTTCGCGGTCAGCGGCGCGGCGGGTGGCGAGAAGCGATCGTTCCATGTGCCTTGCGCATCCAGGAATCGATCGCCCCACAATTCTGCCAGGCGTACTGTCTCGGAATCAAATGCATAGTTCACGTGCTCCGGAAAGCCAACTGCGATCGCATGGGTACCGGCCAATTGCATAAAGGTTCGCAGCAGTATCGGCTTGTCCTTCGGCACCAGTTCAAAGTTTTGCCGTCGCGCTGTTTCGATCTTCTCGGGCAACGGCTGTCGTTCGATGTCTTCCAAATAAACCCACAGCGACTCGATCTGCTTTTCGACATCGCCAGCCAGGACCTCTTTATTGATACTGCCTTGAGCAAAAAACGTCGGCATGCGTGTGCGTGGTTTTAACGACGCTGGATTCAACAGAAAGTCATGGAACCATTGCTTGCGAATACGAAAGCCAACGCGCCCCACATCAACACCGACGATACTCGGCAACGACTCGCCTTTGAGCGGATGGCACTGAACGCAGCCAAGATTGAAGAGAGTTCGTCCAGCTTCGGCGAGTTGCTTATCGACATTGGCTGGTGGCTTGGTACCTTGGGCGGGTTCCACACCGTCGGCTTTCGCGAACAAATTCACAATTCCATCGACTTCACTTGCTGGGTACTTGGGCATGCGAATTTGCAGATGCGGTCGCACTTCACCTGTGCCTTGCAAGACTGACTTGAGCCATGGTGTGGTAGCTTTACGTCCAACGTTGGTCAGCGGAGGTGGCAACCGGCCTTCGTCACCCAAGTCGACCTGGCCAATCGTTTCAAAGTAGCGATCGCGTCCGCGTGCTACGCCACCCAGTTTGTCTCGCTGATGGCAGGCATAGCAGTTCAATTGCAACATGCTGAGCGATAACTGATCGGCCGCGTTGAAAGCGCCTGCGGGCGATTTCTTGAGCGAGTTCAACTGCGACTCGATGGCTTGACGTTGATCTTTATCCAGCGCGTAATGTGGCAATCCAATGGTTGGTGATTCGGAAACGCAACTGCGAGCAGCCGCAAGCGAGATGGCCGCGAGTGGCTTGGCCGGTTTGGCAGTCGCTTTCACACCTGTCGCCGTATGACACTCCGCGCAGCCCAAGTCGACAAACAACTTCTTACCTTCGTCGCGCAGTTTGGCATCGATCGGTCGCGCAGGAGGCAATGTGCCGGGTGTCTTCATGAGATAGGCCGCGATGTCTGCTGCATCGGCTGTGCGCAGTTTCATATTGGGCATGCGGCCCGAAGGACGGACATTGGTTGGATCGAACAAGAACATGGCCAGTCCTTGCCGCGTGTACTTGTCGGCGACATTGGCTTGTGGAATCGATGGAATGGTGCGAGCAGCGTGTGTCAGCCCCATCTCGGCAATCTGCTGCGGCTCTAGCTCTTCCAGCATCTGTTCAAGAGCCGAGTTGGCCGGCATACCGCCTTCGTAATCAGCCGCAGGTTCATGACAGGCTACGCAACCGCGCTGATGCATCAGTTGCTTGCCGTTGGCTGCGTCGCCCTTGTTCCAGAACTCATGCGGTACTGGTACTGCGCCCGAGGCTTTCAGTTCGGGGAAAGGTGTTTGCTGGGTTGCCAAGAAAGCCAGTAGCGCTTCGATCATGGCATCGCGTTTGGCTGGTTCGATGCCTGCCAACATGTTGGGCATGGTTGTGCCCGGTTTCAATTTTGCCGGATCGCTCAAGTAAGAGCGCAGCCACGCAGCGCGCAAGCGTCGTCCGGCCGATTCCAACTTAGGTCCGGCCTTGGGTTCAAGGCTCTTCGAACCTGTAGCATGGCAAGCCGTACAACTGAGCTCGGAGAGCAACAAAGCGCCGGCTTGCTCCGATGTTATCTCTTGATGCTTTGCAAAGCGTTCAAAGCCAATTACCAATGGCGGCGAGAGATTATCAGCAGCGATAAGATTCGTTAGCCAACAGCCATGGATAAGCGCCAGGCTCAACCAAACAATGTGAGAACGCCATAAGAAAACCATAACAGCTTCATGCCTCGGCGGAGCTTTTCAGATGCAAACCGAGGATGATTATAGAGTATCTGACTAAAACTTTGAGGGGATCAAAGATTTTAGGTTCGTCACGGATTTTGTGGGTGGCACACAACCCGACGCATCTGCGATGAACGGCGCGCTGACGCGCCGGGTTGTGATTGCTTGAGCCCTTTTAAAACTCCAACACCGGTGCGGCTCCCGTTGCTGGCATGCTCATAACTAGCAGTGGGGTGGAACTGGTTTCAGTTCTAGTGGAGGAACTCGAAGCAGACTCGGTTGCATGGCTCGACTGTACGTCGCGTTTGCCCAATCGGAACCGGCCGACATTTTCTGAGAGGTTGCGTGCATGTTTGAGCAACATGCCGGAGGTGCCAGACATTTCTTCTGTCTGAGCCGCGTTGCCTTGAGTCACGCGATCCATTTGCGACATGGCTTTATTGACTTGCTCTACACCACTGAGCTGTTCTTTCGATGCGGCAGCGATTTCGGCAACGATATCCGACACGCGTTTTACGCTGGTGACAATTTCGTTCAACGTCACGCCGGACTTGTTAACCAGTTCCGTACCGTTTTGCACCTTGTTCACCGAGTCCTGAATAAGATTCTTGATCTCCTTGGCGGCACTCGCACTGCGCTGGGCCAGGTTGCGAACTTCGGCGGCTACGACGGCAAAGCCGCGGCCTTGTTCACCGGCACGAGCGGCTTCGACAGCTGCGTTGAGAGCAAGCAGATTGGTTTGGAAAGCGATTTCATCAATAGTTGTAATGATGTCCGCGATGCGTTTGGACGACGAATTGATTTCTTCCATGGCGGTGACCGCGTCGCTCACAACGCTTCCACCTCGCTCCGCAACTTCGCGGGCTCCGCTGGCCAGTTGTCGGGCTTGCTGGGCATTGTCGCTGTTTTGTTTGATCGTCGAAGTGATCTCTTCGAGGCTGGAAGCTGTTTCCTCCAAATTGCCGGCTTGGACCTGAGCGCCCGACGCGATTTCCCTCGAAGTGCTCGAGAGTTGTTCAGCGGCAGTTGAGACAGTTTCGCTGACATCGCGGACTTGACTTAGCGCGTCTCGAATCGCATCGACAGTGGCTTCAAGCGCCGAAGCAACTTGCCCGATAGAATCTCTGCCCAAGTCAGGAAATCGTATTTCGAAATTGCCTTGCGCAATCTCGTTGACCAGTTGCAGTACATTGGCCACCTTGCGCTGTTGCTCTTGAGCTTCGATGCGTTCACGGTCGGCTCGCTGTTGAGCCTCCTTGGACAACTGGTCGACGTTGAACAACACGCGGCTGATCCAACCGGCGATAAACCAGCCAATAACAACACCGATCAACGTGCCGACAAACACTAGAGAGTAAACCAACCAGGTTGCGTTGCTATACGCCCTCTGACTGTCCTTCAAGCCTGACTCGGCTAGATTGCGATTCAATGTTGTTTCTTCGTCAATTTGCGCTAACAATTGGGTCGACGTTTCCAGGACAACCGTTACAGCAGCCTGACGCGTGTCACGATCAACTGTCTGCGGCAGCTTGGCGGCCGCCTCAACTTCTTTCAGCAACTTCTGAAAGTCAGCCTTGATCTTCACTGTCATGGCCAGTTCTTCAGGGGTCGTGGCTTCAGGAACGACTACTTCTTCGTAAGTACTCGTAAAGTGCTTCTGAAACTCAGCCAAGCTCAGCGACGGTGCTGTTGTTCCGTCGCCAGTCAGGACTTCGGTTTGAGTCTGCTTGCAAATTTCCAAGACCAACGAGCGCGTTTGCCCTAAGGCGTCGATGGGCAGCAGTTGGTTGTTGTACATGCCCTGAATCGTTTGGTTCAGCTGGCTCATCTTGTAGAGAGCCATCAGCGAAACTCCGCTGAGGATGAATGAGACCACCAAAAACGAAAGTATTAGCTTGACCTTCGGACTCAGACTAAGCAAGAACTTCATAACATTACCCCGAGTGAATATAAAAGGTTCGACGACGGGAAATGAAGAGCCCTACTTACCGGCCTGCGTTCCACCTCAGCGCAAGCGAATACAGAAGCTCCGCACTCCCAAAATCGCTCGACGCGACAAAGAGTGTATTCAAGTACAGGGAACGATCAGGGATACGATCTGCGGAGCAAATAATGCAGAACAGCGACTGAAAATCCATCTCCTCGCTACTGAGAACATAGGACGCGATTCTGAAAACAACGCAAAACACTATCGAAACGTACCAACATTCTGTTCGTCTGTGCCGATTATTCCGTCGAAGCAGCTTTACCAAGCCAAATCACGCAGCCTATGCAATAGGGGGATGGTTAACAACATCCACTACAGCGAACGGTGGATGGTTGACAACATGTACTACAGCGAGAGTTGGATGTTTAACAACATCCACTACAGCGAGAGTTGGATGTTTAACAACATCCACTACAGGCGCTGAGACATGAATTCGCGTTCAGGCAATTCTGGACGCCAACTGATCAAGCGTAACAAGCTCTGCCCCTGAACCTGAGTCATTTACCGTTTTCAAAATCATATCGATGGTTTTAAACTCGGGATCCATCACGCCGAGACAAGAAGGGTGGGCGAGGAAATCGAAGGCCGCGCGATGTTCGATGCACCATAACAACGCCTGGCGAGTGACTTCGACAAACCAATCAACCTGCCAGCGGCTCGTGCGAAAAGCCCCAATGTCGCTGATGGGGCTCATCGGTAGCTCGATCAAGCCATCGTCATAGCGAAACGGTTGAGCGGCTGACTGCTTGGCGACTATGTCATCGATCACTGCTGCAGTAGGTCGCACACCGGGCTCGCCGTTCATGTGCGGCGGATAAAGACTGCTGACCCAGCGATAACCTTGCGCGAGCAGCTCAGCACGCACGGCGGGATGATCTTTTAGTCCAGCAGCGAAACCGCCTGGTGTGCGAAAGCCATTGGGCTGTGCGATGCCCAATCGCGACTTCATCGCTTCGCTGCACAAGCGAATGTTCTGACGGATCACCGCGCTCGGCTCGGCGCCGCCGGCCAGCCATGGTGCCCGCGCGAAACGAAACTGAACATCTTCTAACCGCGAAGCCGTAACGTTGACGTGATCGTAAGTATGATTGCCGAGCGGATGACCGCTATCGCGCAGTTCTTTCAGCCAATCCACATTGGCTTGCTCCAGCACTCGGCCAACAACAAAGAAATGAATGTGCCCACCAGCCGCCGCCACGCGCCGCGCTGCGCCGAGCGAATACTGCTTGGCCTCTTCATTCAAGTTGCCCTTCTCGTAATCCCAATGCGTCGTCTCCCAAGTCGGAAAGTTACGGCTCATCTCCAAGTCCAGTGTGATCGCCACCCTAGCGCGATCCAACCTGAGCGGAGCAGCCACCCCCGAACCGCCCAGCGCCGCAGCGCCTGCACAACCTACAAGAAACTCTCGTCTTTTCATTTTTGTCCCCAATTTTTTTGTCAGATCATCTGACAGAAGATTGATTGACAGAAAACTTCACCCAAGAAACTTGAGTAATGAGTTGATTCAATGCGGCAAACGAGATCGCAGCATTGACTGCGAATCTTGGCGAGGTGTTCGATGGAAACGTAGCCAGCGACGCATCGCCGACCAGGAAGACATTGAAATCCTTCGATAGGTTTTCATAACCGGCCGTAGTGCGACAGAAGCACATATCGGTTGCATAACCGGTCAGCAACACATGCCGGATCTCATGCTTCTTCAAAAAATCGCGCAGCGGCGCATAGCCTTCGGCATCGTAGATCACTACATCGCTATCAGCCACATCGACATCTTTCGTGACTGGAATGGGCAGTTTCCAAAACCCCACGTTGTTGTAACGATCGCCCGCATCCAACCCAGGGAACTGCTTGAAGTAATCGATCACTGGCGTGCTCGTCGACAGTTTCAACTCAGCAGGCAACGGCTGGCCGCGATACTCAAAGCCGCGCAGCATCTGATCCAACTCCTTGGCGGCCGCTTTGCGTTCATCGCTGGTGGGTGTGTAATCAAACGAGCGATACAGCTTCTGCCGAACCGGGTCGCACTTGCCAGGCAAACTATACAGCGTCAATCCGACATGCGATCGCAGCGAGTTGATAAACGGTTTGACAATCGTGCTGGTATGTTCTGCGGCCAGGTGATTCTTTTCCTTGGTGCAAAAGTCAGCCACGCCGGCAGGTTCCGGAGTATCCCAGCCTTGGCCATCATCGATACCCCATGGATGAACCATGATGACGGCCGTATGTTTCGCTTGAAGATGATTGGGCATCTCGATAATGCCGCGCGCGTTATACGAGAATCGCCAGGCTCGTACATGCAGGTCAGCTTGCGGTTCGTCGACGATGGCTGGAGCTTCGAAATGAGCCTGTTCGATAATCGGCTCGAAGAACTTGGGATGATCGGCCAAGAGCGGCTTGGGGTTCTCGATGCGTTTCAAACTGTTGGAATAAGTGCGCGGCTCATCGGCCACCACACACGTCGTCAGAAACAAGAACAGTAAGGCGGCACGCACTGGTAGGCTCCTCTGACCAAGATTGAGTGACAAAAAATCTTGTGTCTTCTAATTTTTTGTCAGATATGCAAACAGATCTCGCAATTCTTGAGGCGATAGTTGTTTATAAAGTTCTTCAGGCATAATGGAAACACTCGACTGCTTCACTTCAGCGACTTCATTTGCCGCTAGCTCAATCGTTTCGCCCTTTGAATTGAGCAGCTTCATACCGCCACCAGTTGATGGCTGCGGCACACCGGTAACGACGCGATCATCGTCGGTGCGCACAATCACGCTCAAATACTCTTTGCGAATGACGCTGCTGGGATCGACCAGGCTGACCAACATAAAGTCGCGATCCAGGCGATTGGCGCTGGTTAAATCTGGCCCGACCGTACCGCCTTCGTTGAACAGTCGATGACAAACGGCGCAGTGCTTCTTGAACAGCAGCCCGCCCGCAGTTGGATCACCAGTGGCTGCCCGCAAATCGTTATTCAATCGACGCACTTCCGCCAACTTTTCTTCCGGCGAAGCGCTGGACAGCTTGCCCCAATGTTTGGCCACGAACGCATTGACCTGCTGATCTTCCAACGTGGCCAGGCGGCGCACTTGTTCCAGCGTCACGGAATCTTTCTTGATCTCGCCGCGATCGACTGCCTCAAGCCACAGGATGGCCCAATCGCGACGACTCAGCAGCACATCATGCTCGAGGTTGCGCGTGGCCGCGGTACTCGGTTTCGCGTCTCGCAGTCGATCGACGATCAACTGCCCGATGCGCGGTGAGTCGAGTTTACTGAGCACGCGCAGGGCGGCTTGCTGAATGTTGTCCGTAGTTGTCGACGCATTGGCGAGCCCCATGATTGCATCCAGTATCTCAGGGGTCGGATGGTCCGCCAACAATTGCAACGCTGCCAAGCGTGTGCTGGCAGTAGCATGGCTGTCGAGCGCTTCCGTCAGAGCTTGATCGCGCGGCGCGGCGTTGCCCATCGAAATCGACAATCGAGCCAGCGGTGGCGATGGTCGTGAATGCCACTCCGCATGAATGAACTCAGCCAGCGGATGTTGGCGCGCAAGCGCGTCGCGTTCGGAGCGCTGCGCAGGCACGACTTCATGCCAGCCGTTGAGAATGTGTGGCCAGAGCGCATCGCGAGCCGCTGCGTCAGGTGCTGCTTTTAGTATTCTTAGAACACAAGTCATGCCGTCGGCGTTACCTTCGGCCGTGTAGCGCCGCACCAAACGCACCAGCAGCACGTCGCGCCCGAGTTTCGATTTCCAGAGTGTCGGTCGCGTGAAGCGTTTCATGACTTCTTCGCGACCGTTGACACTGTGGCGTTCCACTGCCCACCACCACTGCAGAGGCAGAAACGGATCAGCGTTATCGATATCGCGATTGATATTGGCATTGATGATCGGCAACGCATGTTGGGCGGGCAAGCGTGCTGCCGTCGAGGCGAGCTGACTTCGAACGTGCACGTTCGATTCTTGCTCGGCCATCTCATCTAGTTGATGCGCTAGTTCTGTGCTCACTGTGCCGCAATCACCGATCCAGCGCACGGTCCAATAACGAATGACCGCGTGGGGACTAGCCAGCAACTTCGAAACGGCTGCCTGAAACTGCGGACAGCCACTGGGCGTTGGATCCTGAAGCGACAAGAAACTCCAGTAGGCTTCGCGGGCAACAGCTGCGTTGTCGCTGGTAAGCGTCATCTCGAGTAACTGCGGTAAGAGATGCTTGGCGCCGCGACGCACCAGCTCTTGCCGAGCGCGGCGCACAGTGAATTGATCGTTGACAATATGCGCCCAGTGCAGCGCCTCGTCAGTCAGACTGGCGTAGTCCATTGCGTCGGTGGCAGTTCGGGGTTGCTTGGATGACAAGCGATAGATGCGACCGTTGCTGCGATCCCATGTGGCATCGGGATCGGGATGCGCGGTGCGTGCATCGTGCCAGTCGCTGATGTAAACACTTCCATCGGGACCGACGGTCAAATCGGTCGGTGCAAACCAGGTATCATGACTGTCGAGCAGTTGGCCCGCTGTCTCTGTCTTAAACGTTGAGCCATGCGGCAAGAGCGTGTGATAATACGCGGCATGACCAAGCAAATCACCCGCGAGGTATTTACCTCGAAAGGCCTCAGGCAGTGAGCGACCTTGATAAACGATGCCGCCAACTGTGACGTGCCCGCCCAAAAATTGTTTATGAGGCGCATGCTCGAAATAACCGTAAGCATGTGGGTTGTGCAGCCCGCCATGTTTGGCAAATGACTTGACGTAGTTGCCGCCTTGCACGCCATGCACCAGCACGTAACCGCCATAGTTGGTGCTGTAGAACAGCTGCCCATCGGCATCAAAGTCGAGGCCCCATGAGTTGCCTCCGCCTTCACAGAAAAGCTCGAAGGCTTTCGTGCGCGGATGATAACGCCAAACGCCTTGCTGAAACTCGATGCCGCGAATGTTCGAAGTTACTGTGCTGCCTTGGCATCCATACAACCAACCATCGGGCCCCCAGACAAGCGAGTTAGCAACGCTGTGCGCATCTTGCATACCGAAGCCAGTCAGTAACACTTCGGGATCGCTATCAGGAACATCGTTGCGATCGCGATCGGGGTAGAACAGCAAGTAAGGCACTTGCAGCACAAATACACCGCCGTGGCCAAAAGCCAGGCCACTGGTCAAGTTCAGGCCGTTGATGAAATCATGCCCGCGGTCCATCACGCCATCGTTGTCAGTATCGCTGAGAATCGTAATGCGATCAGCACCCGCCGGGCCTTTGGGCGGCGGCTCGGGTACGCGATCGTATTCAGTGCGCGAGTAACGATCGACTTGTTTTCGCTTGAGCCCTTCGGGATTGGGGTACTGCAAGTATTGGATTACCCACAATCGCCCGCGATCATCGAACTCGATCGCCACCGGTTGTCGCACCAATGGCTCGCTAGCCACTAATTGGATCTGCAAACCGCTGGCCGTTTTCATCTGGGCGGCAGCTTGATTTGGTGGAAAACCTTGGGCACACAAATTTTGCGTCAGAATCAAACTGACAAAAAATTTGATGACAAAAAATTTTGTGTCTTTCAATCTTTTGTCAGAGTTCATCGTTTCATTAGCACTTCATCGAGGTTCAGCAGAACATTGCCGATCGCGGTCCAAGCGGCGCACTGAATGGGATCGGCGTCTTTGGGCAATGGACCTAGTGGATCGGTGGCTAGTTTCTTGGCGGCATCGGCCTGGTTCTTTAGTTGAGCGATGGAATCGTTTAACAATCCTTCGAGAGCCGTAAGCTCGCGCGGGGTGGCCTCGCGCGACGTGCAGATGCGCACAGCCATCTGCAAACGCTCGCGATCCGACAAGTTCTTGCCATCGAACAGCAACACGCGGCGCGCGAGCGCCTGGGCCGCTTCTACGAAACATGGATCGTTCAGCGTGACCAAAGCTTGCAGCGGCGTATTCGTACTGTCGCGACGCAGCGTGCAGACTTCGCGGCTCGGTGCATCGAACGTGGCCATCGATGGATAAGGATTCGATCGTCGCCAGGTCGTATAGATACCGCGCCGGTAACGATCCTCACCCTGACTGGCTTCCCAGTCGGTCTTGCTACCAAACGCTGCTGACAAACCGAGCGAAGGTTGTGGCGGGCGCACTGGCTGGCCGTACATCTTATGACTGAGCAAGCCTGCAGCTGCCAACGCCTGGTCGCGCACCATCTCGGCGCTCAAACGTACGCGCGGGCCACGCGCTAACCATACATTGTCGGCATCGGCTTCCAAGTTGCGTTGGGAAACTTCGCTAGTTTGCTGATATGTATTGGTCAGCACCAGCTCGCGCAGCAGTCGCTTGCTGCTCCAAGCCAAATCCATGTAGCGAATGGCCACCCAGTCGAGCAGTTCCGGATGCGTTGGCAGATCGCCTTGCGAACCAAACTCTTCGCTGGTGCGCACGATACCCAGACCAAACAGCGCTTCCCACAATCGATTGGACATCACCCGCGCCGTTAGCGGATTCTCACGGGCCATCAACCACTTGGCCAATTGCATGCGGTCCATCGGTTTATCTGCTGGCGGCGAGTGGAAGACGGCTGGTACACCGGCTTGCACCTGGTTGCCCAGAGATTTGTAGTTGCCGCGCAGTTGCACAAAGGTTTGTCGCTGCTGGTTCATGGGCCTTTGACGCATGACGGGCACGCTGGTCTCGGGCTTCATAGCCGCCAGTTTCTTTTCGGTCTTGGCAATCTCTTCGCGGGCGGCCGCGTTGGCCGGTGCGAGATGTTCTGCGTAGAAAGCCCGCAAGTTGTTTACTTCATCAGCCGTGCGATCAGCAGAAGACTTTAGAGCCACAGCGCGCTGAGCGGCATTCATCTGCGCCCATTGGCTGGCCGATGCATCACTGCTAGTACGAATCTCAAAGCTGGCCAGCAGATGATCGCGATGCGATGACTCATGGGCTAGCTCGATACGCAACTTGCTGCCTTCGACCCAATCGATAGGCTCGGCCGGCACAAGCGTCAGCAGATGCTCTTTATCGATCTGACCACCAACTGCCCATCCGCTGGCTTTATCCGTATCAAGAACGGCGGCTGCATGAAAATCAGGCTGCTCGTAATCAGCGTAAGCCGCAACCAGTTTTAGTGGAGTCACGCCGCTGATGTCGAGCGACTTGGAATCTTTGGGCGCTTCTGCCACGCTTTGCTCGTGCACGGGCTTGCGATCGGCATCGAGCAAGAGAACCTTGACACCATTGAGCCGCGAATGGATGCCGCCGTCGGTGCGATTGAAGAAGACGACGCGATCGATGGCTTGCATCGACCCCAAGTCTACTTCCCACCATGGATCGGCGGAACTGGCTGTATGGGTCACAGAGTTCTTGTTGTAATCGCCCGTGGTCTTGCCGTCGATCGCGCGATTCGCTTCGCCGCCAAAGTCAGTGCTGCTCTGCGAAGCTTTGCCGCGCTGAGCCACATTAGTACCACCTGCAAAGACTTGTACTTCAGCCAGCGAGAGAATGCGATCTTTGCCGGGCAGTTCGAAGCGCACGTAGCGAGCTTGCCGCGACTGCGATTGCGGTGGCACGACGCTGACCCGCACATCGGTCAGCACAAAGTTACCGCCACCAAAACCGGCACCGCCACCAGGTAATTCTTTCAGTGGCACAGTACGGATGCCGATGGCAGCGACCTTGCCTAAGTTACTTTCGCTTTTCAGTTCTACAGTGAATGTATCGGCCACGATTTTGTCTTGCATCTGCTTGACGCGCACCAGGCCTTGATCATTCCAGGTGGCTTCCGTGTTCGTCTTAGCACCAAACGAAGTTGGCGCGAGTGTCTGCCACTGGGGCAAGCGCAGCTGCTGCAGCCAGGCGTCGTATTGCGATTGAATTTCGGGCGAGATGGACTTTAACTGCTGATGCAACTGCGCGAGTCGAGTCTGTGATTCCTTGCGCTCGCGCACTTGTTCGCCGGTGAACAGTTCAATAAGTGGCGATTCATCGCGTCGGTCGGCGTCTTCCGATTGATTGAAGATATCGAAGACCTTGAAGTATTCTTCTTGCGTCAGCGGGTCATACTTGTGCGTGTGACACTGTGCGCAACTGAACGTCAGGCCCATCCATACCGCCATCGTCGTATTGACGCGGTCAACGATCGCCACGTTGCGAAACTCTTCGTCGTTGGTGCCACCTTCGTTATTGGTCAGCGTATTGCGATGAAAGGCGGTAGCAATCAAATCATCTTCCGTGGGATTCGGTAACAGGTCACCTGCCAACTGAGCAACCGAGAATTCGTCCATCGCCATATCAGCGTTGATGGATCGAATCACCCAGTCACGATAGCCCCAGATCGTGCGCGCTGGATCGTCCGCGTAACCAGCCGAGTCGGCATAACGGGCCAAGTCAAGCCACTTGCGGGCCCAATGCTCACCGTACATGGGCGAAGCCAACAAGCGATCCACGATGCGTTCCACTGCGTCGGGTCGCGTGTCCTCAACAAAGCTCTGCATCAGCTCTTCGCTGGGCGGCAAGCCAACCAGGTCCAGCGACAAGCGTCTGAGCAACACGGGTCGCGATGCGGCTGGCGAGGGCGCGAGGTTGCGTTCCAATTGTTTGGCTAACACAAAACGATCCACTGGGTTGTGCATCCAGTTCTCGGCGCGCGCTCGTGTTGCCGCATCGAGCTTAGCCAGCTTGTCATCCATGCGCGCAGTCTCGCTGAGCACCGGAGGCACAAAGGACCAGTGCTTCAGCGCGGGTGCGCCGCTGGCGATCCACTGGCGAATCATCTCGACTTCTTGTTTCTCGAGCGGCTTGCCGAACTCAGGTGGCGGCATGCGCTCGCCTTCGTCGGTCGACACGATGCGACGGAGCAGTTCGCTTTCGTTGGGTTTACCAGCTACTACCGGCGGCTTACCTGACTCCGCCGCCTGATAGATCGAATCACCTTGATCCATACGAAAGCCGCCTTCGCGTTTGGCAGCATCGGGACCATGACAAGCGAAACAGCGATTCGAGAGCAACGAGCGCAAGTGTTGCAAGTTGCCTTGGTCGGCCGCCCTGGCGCATGGGGCTAGCAGGCAGATAACAGATAGCAACCAGGCTATACGAGTCATAGTCATGTTCGTCAGGTGGGAGATGGGGAAGATTTTCTGTCATTCGTTTTTCGTCAGAGCAGCTCTGACAGAAAATGGTGGGACAAAAGATTATTATAGCCGAACCGCTCGCCACTCGCCGCTAAAACCCCAGGCAACCCTCATGCGACCGATTATCGCCGTTCTGCTTTCGTTTTTACTCACCCATTCGCTGATGGCCCAAAGCGCTCCCAACGTGCTGGTCATTTTCATTGACGACATGGGCTGGGCGGATCTTTCGTGCTTTGGTGGCACTGCCGTGCAGACTCCCAACATCGATCGACTGGCCAGCGAAGGGCTGAGATTTCGAAGCTTCTACGTGAACAGCCCGATCTGTTCGCCCTCGCGAACGGCTCTGACCACCGGTAACTTTCCGGCTCGACATCGCATTACATCGTTCCTGGCTAATCGTCGCGAAAACAACGAGCGCGCGATGCCACAGTGGCTCGATCCGACCGTGCCAACGCTCGCCAAGATGCTGAAGGCTCGCGGCTATGCGACTGGTCATTTCGGCAAGTGGCATATGGGTGGCCAGCGCGATGTGGGCGAAGCGCCGTTGATCACCGAATACGGTTTCGACGAGTCCCTGACAAACTTTGAAGGACTCGGGCCGCGTGTGTTGCCGCTAAACGATGCTTACGACGGCCAGCCCGCCAAACGTTATTCACTGGGCAGTGAAAAACTCGACCGCGGCACGATTACTTGGGTCGATCGCAACCAGGTCACGCGCAAGTTTGTCGAAGGCGCGATGGCCTTCATCGACAAGGCCGCGGCTAACGGCCAGCCTTGGATGATTAACTTGTGGCCCGATGATGTGCATTCGCCGTTCTTTCCGCCGGAAGGCCAACGGGGCGACGGCAAGAAACGCACGTTGTATTACAACGTTCTAGCCAACATGGACCAGCAGTTGGGTGTACTGCTCGATCGCATTCGCAATGATGCCCGCTTGCGCGATAACACGATCATTCTCTTTGCCAGCGATAACGGCCCGGAACCCGGCGCTGGTCGTTCTGATCCCTTGCGTGGATCGAAAGGCGAGCTTTGGGAAGGCGGCATTCGCAGTCCACTGATTGTGTGGGCACCAGCTTGGATGCCGAGCGAAGTGCGTGGCACGATCAATCGCGAAAGCGTCTTGTCGAGCGTGGATCTCACGAGCTCAATCGTTGCCCTGTGTGGTGCTTCGCTGCCTGAAGGTTATCAGCCGGATGGCGAAGATTTACGCGATGTACTGCTGGGCAAATCCAAGGCCAGTCGTTCACAGCCACTCATGTGGCGTCGCCCGCCCGATCGTCCCAGTCAAGAAAACAATCGACGTCCCGACCTGGCGATTCGCAGCGGCCCATGGAAGCTGGTCTGCGATTTCGATGGTCAACATGCCGAGCTATACAACATCGTGGAAGATGAAAGCGAGAAAGTGATCGTCGATAGCAACTCGGATGAGTTGAAAAGCAAAGTAGTCGAATGGTATCGCTCGCTGCCGAAATGATCTGACAAAAAATTGGTTGTCAAAAAATTTTCAGTCAGACAACGATCGGTATTGGCCGGCGCAATTTGTTGACCACGCGCAGCGCGGCCGATGCTTCGCGCTGGCGCGGTGCAGCATTCAATGAAAACTCTTCGGCCGCTGAGAGATCGACGCTGTAACCGAGATCGGCCAGGCTGGCGACAGTCACGATACTGAGTGGGTTGGGCGAGAACTCGACGAAGCCCGACATGAGTTCGTTGCCGAATACCACTTCGCGCCAGTGGCTATTACGAGTGCCTTTACCGCCTAGATTCTCGATCGGCACCGGTGTGGGTTCTCGACCGAGCAACTGGCCATAAGCCGCTCTGGCTTGCTTGCCGCGAAAGGTTGGATTAGCGCTGCGCGCGTTAACGATCATGCGTTTGCGAGCCCAGATGGTGCCGATGCCCAGTACATGACCCATCTCATGCGCGATGACATCTTCCAGCGTGCCTTCGCGCTGCATGGCTTCGAGGTCTGCCACATCAAAAAACATTTCGCCTTTGGCTGGCAAGAATGCGTGCTGGCCAGCATCTTTACCGCGTAGCACAGTCGGTCCTGATTGCCCGAGCACTTGCTGTGGTCCGTCCAGTTCCAGACCTTGAGCCAAGATCAACAAGTCATCGATCGACTCGCCGTCCGCTTTGACGCTTGGCAGATCGCCTTTAATCACGCGCGACCAGCGGGCCGCCGCCCGCCGAAACGCCTTCTTATGCACGCCATTCAGGCCGCCAATAAATCGAATCTCAATCGAAAATACGGACACTCGGGCAGGTCCTTATTCTGTGGTAGGTCAGCCGTGCCAAGGCTGACCTGTCGAAGCGTTTTAGTACGACATATCGAGTTATGATCTAACGTCGAATTCTGTTCGGCAATTCTGTGGCTAAACTTCTCTGCGTTTTCTCTGCTCCCCTGCGATCTCTGCGTTTTAAATGGGGCGGCCAACCAACTCCATTGGCAGCCATGTTTGGCGTCGTTAAATGATCGGTTAGCACTTCTGGCTGAACTCCACCGTTGGACTACTCGCCGATACATTTAAAACGCAGAGATCGCAGAGGAGCCGAGGAAATCGTGGAGAACGACTCCCAATCGTTGGTTGCTTTTGCTGAGGGGTAGCATAACGTTGTTCCCGTCTCTGTGGCTAAACATCTACGTGTTTTCTCTGCTCCCCTGCGATCTCTGCGTTTTAAATTGGGCGACCAACCAACTCAATTAGCAGCCATGTTTGGCGTCGTTAAATGATCGGCTGGAACTTCTGGCTGAACTCCACCGTTGGACTGCTTGCCGATACATTTGAAACGCAGAGATCGCAGAGGAGCCGAGGAAATCGTAGAGAACGACTCCCAATCGTTGGTTGCTTTTGCTGAGGGGAAGCATAACGTTGTTCCCGTCTCTGTGGCTAAACATCTACGTGTTTTCTCTGCTCCCCTGCGATCTCTGCGTTTTAAATTGGGCGACCAACCAACTCCATTGGCAGCCATGTTTGGCGTCGCTAAATAATCGGGTTGCATTACTGCACACTTCGAGAGGTCACGCTTGGCAAGCGTGACCTACGGACGCAGCGCCAAGATGGAACATGGCACTTTGCTGAGCATGCGATTGGCTGTGTTGCCGATCATCAAGCCGCTGATGCCACTGCGGGCCACTGTACCGCATACCAGCAGATCCATATTGTGGCTGGTGCAAAACTGCGGGATCACTTGCGTAGGCGCACCGCGAATCAAATGCACATGGGGGTCGGTGGTGTGGTAACCAAAATCACCGATCACGCGGTCGTAGGCTTCTATGTGGCAAGCCCGATTGCTCTCGACCATCTCGTCAAAATCTGCTTTGGGTACCCGGTCCTGCAACAGCTCTGCATCCAGAATGTTCCAGACATATAAGATATCCAAGCTGCAGCCTTCACGTTCCACCAGTTCTTGTGAGCGACTGAGGATCACGCGATTGAGCGCAGCATGGGCTTCATCGTTGGGCGTAGCATCAATCGCAGCCACGATATGCGTACAGCCCGACGGCGCGGCACCTTGAGTTAACCACAACGCACAAGGGGCTTGGCGCAGTAGTTGACCCGACGTGGCCCCGATCGCACCCGATTCGCTGCTCTGCGTGCCTTTGGCGGAACGCACCAACAAGTCGATCTGTCGTTCAGCGATTACTTTCAGTAAAGCTTGCGAGTAACCGCCGCGCAGCAGTTGATAACTGGCTGTGATGCCTTGAGCATGGCAAGCATCAGCCAGTTGCTTGAGCTGAGCTTGCTTCTCTTGCGCAATCTTTCCGTGCGCCGTTTGCCACTGCGGCAGCAGGCGCGCAGCCATATTCAAGTCGCGCAGCACATCCACGATATGCAGCGATGCTCCCGAGTACTTGGCAATCGCCACGGCTCGCGCCAGTTCCGGTGCATCAGCTTGCTGGCTGGCAACGGCTACCAAGATATGTTCGATGTTGTGCATGCTGTTCGATCTGACAAGAAATGAATGACCAAAAAAGTTTTACGCGGTGAGCAAGCGGTAAGCTTCGATGTATCGCTGCCTGGTCTGTGCGATGACATCGTCAGGTAGAACCGGTGGTGGGCTCTCGCGATCCCAACCGCTGGCCATGAGCCACTCACGCACATACTGTTTGTCGAACGATGGCTGGCTGTGTCCAGGCTCGTATTGGTCGCGCGGCCAGAAGCGCGAGCTGTCGGGCGTGAGCACCTCGTCGATCAGAATCAGCTCGCCGTTCCAATACCCCCACTCGAGTTTCGTATCGGCGATGATGATGCCGCGCTGCTCGGCCCACTGGCTGCCGCGTCGGAAGACTTCCAAAGTCTTGTCGCGCAACTCTTGGGCCACCGATTGCCCCACGGCCGCAGCCATGGTCTCGAAAGAAACGTTCTCGTCGTGTCCGCTTTCCGCTTTGGTGGCTGGCGTAAAGATTGGCTCGGGCAAGCGGTCGCACTGCTTGAGCCCAGGTGGCAGTTGGATTCCACAGATCGAGCCAGTCGATTGGTATTCCTTCCAGCCCGAGCCTTCCAGGTAGCCGCGCACCACGCACTCGAAGGGCACAACTTGCGTTTTGCGAACCAGCATCGTACGCCCTTCCAGCTCAGCCAATTGCTGGTCGCTTAAGCCGATCCGGCTGGCCAATTCTGTTGATACGGAATGGTCAATCAAGTGATGTGGCACCTGCAACCGCTGGAACCAGAAGCAGCTGAGCGCCGTCAAGACCTTGCCTTTGTCAGGAATGCCGCTGGGCAGGATCCAGTCAAAGGCGCTGATGCGGTCGGTGCTGACGATTAGCAGTTGGTCGCCCAAGTCGTACACGTCGCGCACCTTTCCCTGACGGCGCGGTAACGGCAGCTGGCTTTCCAAAAACGCCTGGCCCAAATTTGAATGTCCTGTGGGTTGCACGGCTTGGAGAAAATCGGTCATAAGGATTGAGCCAAAGCGGTAAATGGGTGAGGGTTGACTATCACGACCCGGCGCGTCAGCGAGGGCGGCACCTGGAAGTTCAGCATCCGATAGTTGCTCTTGCCCAATGTACCGTAGGGTTAGGTGCGGCGCCAGGCGAGAATATCCGTTTCCCGTGGCGATAAACTTTGGTGCCGCTCCTCGCTGGCGCGTCGGGTTGTGATAGTAGGGCCTCAGCACAAAGAGACTAAAAAGCTGTACGATCTCTGTGGAAGAAGGATGAATTAGAACGCAGGCTGGCCATTGGTCAATTGAAACAGCGAGGCTCTTGCGTTAGATTCGCTGGTTTGATGTCCCAATCCACCCATTTCCCAAGCTCATTTCCCAAGCCACGAAAGCCGCCACTCGATGGGCGTATTGTGCTTTCACGTACCCAATGCCGACCAATTCGATCCGCAGGTCTTCAAGACTGCCTATATTACTGGCATCGAGGGTATTCCGTGGCCCTGCGTCACCACGCGGCGCGGCGATCAGTTGCTGGTCCAGCGCGACATCGACGAATCGGGCAAACTCCATCTAGTGTGGCCCACGCGCAGCTTCGGCAACGTCACCTTGATGACCACCAGCCTCAAAGTCGATGCAACGCTCTATAACTTGCCGGTCGAAATCTGTCGCGGCACCATCATTCGACTGCGCAATCAGATATTTGAATGGCAGCGCATCGGCCTGCGCGTGGCGGCCAGTACCCTACAGCTCAGCGAACAAGCGCTCGATTGTTTTCTGAACGCCGTGACTTCATCGGGCAACAAACAAACGCAAGCAGAATTAGCTCAAGATGCTATCGAACTGGCGCTGCGCAGTATGCATGAGCTGACCATTGCCTTCAGCCAACAGATGCTGGAAGTGCGCAAGCAGAACGAAGAACGCTTAACGACCCTGATCGGCTTGACGCTGCCCCCCTCGCTCTCGCTCTCAAGCGTAGCCGATGCGGTGACAACTGCGTTTAACATGGTGGCCTTGCCGGTGGATTTGGGAGCTGTGGAATCGAGTTCCGGCAAGCGCGACTTTACGGCGTTCGATAAGCAGATCGAATGGGCGCGGGCCAACAACCTGCGCATATGTTGCGGGCCGTTGATGCGTTTTCGTCCCGGGGCGCTGCCGAGTTGGATGGTGCTGCTGGGTGAAAGTTTCGAATCGATTCTCAATGCCGCTTGTCGACACACCGAAGAAACGGTGACGCGATATCGTGGCAAAGTCCATCTGTGGAACTGCGGCAGCAGTTTGAACGTGCCCGGCGAAGTCGACTGGAATGACGAACAAGTTCTGAGGCTGGCCGTGTCGTTGATTCAAGTCGTCAGGCGCACCGATCCGCGCGCACCGGTGTTGTTGTCGATCGATCAGCCCTGGAGCGAATATCTCAGTCGCAGTGTCGACGGCATCTCACCGCTGCACTTCGCCGATGCGCTGATTCGCGCCGATCTTGGACTCTCGGGTTTAGCCCTTGAGTTTAACTTGAATGCATGGCCTGACGGCACATTGCCGCGCGATCCGCTCGAGATCAGCCGCATGGTGGATCGCTGGTCGATGTTGGGCTTGCCGCTCATGATTGTGCTGACCATGCCCTCGGACGACTCGATGGATGCGGCGGTGCAAAATGCTCGACAGCCGGTGACTAGTTGGAAAAGTTTGGATCGTGCTTCCGGCGGTGACAATGCTTCTGAGACGATTCTGAAACTGTTGGTGGCCAAACAGGCTGTGCATGCGGTCATCATGGGTCAAGCCACCGATCAGTTGGCGCACGAGTTTCCTCATGGCGGCTTGTGGGATTCAACGGGAAAACCTAAGAATCTCCTCTCACAGATCGCCCGCTTGCGGCAACAATATCTCACTTAGCCGCAATCGATGTCCGCCTGTCAGCCAATCATGCGTCGGGTCGGACGAAAAATTGTATGACAGAAAATTTATGATACCTTAGAACAAACCCCACTTTTGTGTAAAATGGTGCTTAGCAGTTTTCTTTGGCAGGGGACTGCTGAGCGACCTTAACCCCTCAACAATTTGACGATTGAAAGCTCATGGCGCTGTTAATACTGCGTGTGTTCTTTATTTGTGTAGCTGCAGGTGTAGCTACCTATTTTCTGCGCATTGAAATGAACGGTTCATCGTTCTTGCCTTACCTGATCGTGGCAGGCATGGTGCTCCTGGCGTTGGGAGTCATCGCAATTGACATCTTCACGCCGCGCAAGCGCATTGAAGTTGTATCGGCCGTTTACTTTGGTCTGATCGTCGGCGCGCTGATCACCGGTATGGTTTGGATCGCCATTTCGCCGCTGATGGAAAACAACCGCTTTGCGACGCCGACGCGTTTGATGATCGCGGCCATTATGTGTTATGGCTGCACAAGTCTGATCTTGCAAACGAAGGATGACTTTCGTTTTGTGATTCCGTATGTCGAGTTTGCACGCGATTTGAAGGGCATTCGACCACTCGTCTTGGATACTAGTTCGATCATCGATGGACGCCTGGCAGAGTTGGCTGAGACCAACATTATCGATAGCCAGGTGGTCATGCCTTCGTTTGTGCTATCCGAGCTTCAAGGAATCGCCGATAGCAGCGATCGCTTGCGGCGTGCGCGCGGTCGGCGAGGCTTGGACATTTTGAACAAGCTTCGCAGCTTGAAGAAGATCGACTTCCAGATCTACGAACGCGAGTTGCCGGAGTTCTCTGGGCAGACGGTAGATATGAAGCTGGTCATCCTGGCCAAACATCTCGAAGGCAAAGTAGTCACGGGCGATTTCAATCTCAATAAAGTCGCCAAGGTTCATAATGTGCCAGTGATCAACTTGAATGAAATCGCCGCGGCGCTGCGTCCGCAGTTTCTGCCTGGTGAGAGCTTTGATGTACGCATTGTTAAACCGGGTGAAGGCCCAGAGCAGGGCATTGGTTACTTGGATGACGGCACGATGGTCGTCGTCGAAGGCGGTCGCGATCGCATCGGTCAACGTTTGCCGTCGTCGTTACCAGCACCTTGCAAACGCAAGCCGGCCGCATGCTGTTTGCCAAATGCGAAGATACCATTCGCTCCACCAATTCAGGCACGCACTCCTAAAATCTTTGTCATCAGTCACCTCCCCAAGCTTTGCTTGGGGGAGGTCGAATCGAGCCGTTTAGGCGAGATTCGGGAGGGGGCTGTTCGCGCGACAGACTCGTTGACTTCGGTTAGCAGCCCCCTCCCGGAGCCTCGCTAAACGCGGGCTCCGACCTCCCCCAGCTGTCGCTGAGGGAGGTGAAAGAGTTCGACGAAAAATAAGGCAAGAGATGTTTCATGGCCGCTGGGTTGCGACGGATATGCAACAGTTTGGTTCAGCCGATCCAGTGGGCTGTGGACTTGGTATTGCCACCGGAGTGCGTGTGGTGCTTGGCGCCGGTATTTGATGGACGAACTCTGTGTGAGACTTGCCATGAGGTGCTTTCGCGCCAGGAGAGCTGTTGCCAGCGCTGCGCGATGCCAGTGCCAGCCGTGGTGGATCGCACGGCATGTATTCGCTGCCGAAATGAAGGCTGGCGATTCGATCGCGTGATTGCACTAGGTCCGTATCGCGGCAGGTTGCGCGAAGCCATCATCTTGATGAAGAAACCAGCGTTTGAAGCGCTGACCAGCGCGGCCGGCGCGATCCTGGGCGAAAGGCTGGCTCAGGTAAACATCTATCCGGATCTTGTCATGCCGGTACCCAATCATTGGTCGCGCCGCTTGGCTCATCGAACCTCCTCGGCAGAAACGCTGGCCGGGGCGATTGGCCGCGCGCTCGATTGTCCGTTGGCCATTACAGCGGTGCGGCGCGTTAAGCGCACGCGCAAGCAAGGCATGTTGGCGTGGAGCAATCGACCTGGCAATGTGCATCGCGCCTTTGAGGTTCGTCGCCCCAGCGTGATCGATGGCAAGCACCTGCTGGTTGTCGATGATGTGTTCACCAGCGGCGCAACCGCAGCGGAATTAACCCGCTGTTTGTTGAAAGCTGGCGCGAAAAAGATTACCGTCGCAGTGGCGGCTCGCGGTACGGGTTCGCGGCAATAGATCTGACACAAGATTTGACTGACGAAAATATCACAACCAGGCGGGCCGCTTATGATTATCTTCGGTTGGAGCACGCGTCAGCACGTACTTGAGACAGGGCTGTTTCATTGCCCTGTTTGTAAATCGCAAGCTGCGTACAGTCGCGTTGGTCAACGCCGCTGGTTCACCTTGTTTTTATCCCAGTCATACCCTTATCCGACACCAAGGAGATGCTTGTTGCAATAGCTGTGCTACGTTGATGCCCATGCAGATGTTGACGGGGCGGGCCGATGCAACCGACAACCGGAAAGTTCCATCGCTGGCTACGGTGGGCATGTTGATGGGCGTGTTTTCGCTCTTGACCATTTGCGTACTCTTCTTCTCGCTGCCGATGGCCATCACCGCAGTGATCCTCGGCCATATGGGTTTGTCGACGATTCGCAAGAATCAAGCAACGTATCAAGGCGAATGGCAAGCCATCATCGCTTTGTTATCGGGCTATACCACTTTGGCGTTGGGGACCTTTTTCGTAACCTTCGCCCTGTTGGCTCCGTGGATTTTGCCGCGCAACGACGAATTCGCCAGCAACGCAACGACCAGCCAGCGCGATGACGACGCGCTCGCCGGCAACAAGTCGACGATTGAAGCTTTACGATCCGCAGAAAACACGATCCTTGGTAAGCGAGGAGAAGCAGCCGGTCGCGGCAATACTCCCGAAGCCATCGAACTTGCCAATGACTTCGCCAAGCGCATGAAACTGCTGAGCGATGAGATCTTCTCGCAAGATCGCAAGCCGCTGCTCGAACTCTCTGGCGGCGAATACTTGACCTATTGCCAACTACAAGAAGATCGCTGTTTGTTCTTGGTGCATGTGCCCTCTTATCGCAATTTTACGCCCAACGCCAAAGAAGCACTCGAAAACGTGGCTTGGGTTGTGGCACAGCGGACCGTCGCCACCAAGTTACCGCGAGGAGCCAAACTGGGAGTCGCTCTGCGCGGAGTTGTCAGCTATGGCTCGATACGCATCGGCGACTGCGCAGCATCCGACGAGAAAAAGGTTCAACCTTACACATCCGGTAAACGCACAGATCTACTCGAGTTCTTCGAGAAGAGCCCCAAGCAGTCAATGTCGAGCGATGCCCTAGCGGGCAGCACGGCCCCAACGGACGCCGCTGACTCTGCCGCTCTGGACGCGCTCAACAATTTGGCTGTCAACGCCAAGCCTAACGTCAACTCTGCCGATTCGTCCAGTCAGCCCATGCTTGCTCGTCCACCACTTCCAGATTTGGCTCAAGGTGCAAGCGCAGGAACCGGAGTTGGCATCGGCGTCGGCTCAGAGCAGGTACCTGTACCTTCAACTTCAATTTCAACTTCGCCTGCACCTGTACCGAATGCTGAAACATCCAACGCGAACTCTGGCGTCGAGCCACAACCTGAGCCACCCCGTAAGCGGCCAGAGCGAAAGATCAATTTCGAGAATCAGATCTCTATCAAAGCTGTAGCCACGCTTGAAAACGAAACCTGGGGCACGGAATCCATGGCCTTCAGCCCCGATGGCAAATGGCTGGCTACGGGAAAGATGGATGATCGCGTCGAAATGTACGACGTGCGTACGGGCGATTCCATCAGTCAGGTCGATAAACTGAATGAACTCGGCCAGGTAAAAGCGATTGCCTTCAGTAACAGCGGTGAGCGACTGATCGCCGGCGGATACAAAGGACAAGTATTGAGCTGGCAAGTAGCAGCCGACGGTCGCCTGGTCGACCCGATGCCGTTGCATCGCTTCGAAAGCGAAGGTCAACCGGCTGATCACCAGCCCCAAACATCAGTTTCTTCATCGCCTCCACTCGCAAAGGATCGCTGGCCTGGCAAGCGTTCGGAGCCAATCGCTCACAACCACGCCTACTCACTACCTTCACCAAAGCAATCGAAGCCGTTTGGCTGCCCACCGAAGGCCCGCATGGTATGGCCACCGACGGTGTGAAGCTGGTCAAGTTCTCGCTGCGCGATGGCGAAGTGGTGGAATCGAAAGAGTTGGGCGAAAAGTATATTCAACTGGCCGCCTTCAGTCGCAGCGGCAAGCGCTTGGCGATCATGACCTTTGATGCCTGGTATGTGATTGACACCGAAGGCCGCCAGCCCAAACGCACCATCAAGTTTCCCAAAGGCGAACGTGGTCATTCGTTGGTCTTCCATCCGAACGATCGTTGGCTGGCGGCCGGCGGACGCGGTAAAGTTGCCATCATCGATTGCGACAAGGCCGACGTGATTGCTTATGCCAATACCGAGACAATCTTCCAGCAAAACAACCTGACGATATCCAGGGATGGCAAATTGCTAGCCACCTGTTCCGACTCAGCCCGAGATCCGATCAAGGTATTTGAAATCGGCGATTAGTCCTTTAATTTTTTGTCCGATCACCTATCTGACAAAAAATTGAGTGACAAAAAATGAACAGCCAGATGAGCTTAGGTCCACACGTTGGTGAGGACCAAAACAAAGTGACGGTCGGAAGAAAAGAAGCGGAGAGGACAGGATTCGAACCTGCGGAAGGGTGTACCCCTTCGCCGATTTAGCAAACCGGTGCTTTCGACCACTCAGCCACCTCTCCGGTCACTAACGCACAGTTTCACGACAACTGGCTCGCTCGTCAAGTTCGCTTTGGCACTTAGCGCAGCAAAACTTTTTTGCCATGCGCACTGCGGGAGTTGTTTGCGGTATCATGATTCTGGGCCAGCAGCGCGACCCGGGTATCGCTCAACCACGAGGTATCGATGCTCGAAAGTCTATAAGGCACAATCGCTACGCCGTCGCTTGATGGCTCGTGTGGATGGTCTGGGATGGCCGCTGCTGCGCTGGAACAGTGAAACCCGTTACTTGTATTGCCAGGAATTGGCTTATGCTTCCTTTCGTATGGCTAGTGATGATAACTGGCCAGCTCATCGCCACCCCCGCCCCCCAAAGCGGCGCTGGTCCAACGGCCGAGATTCTGGAGACCCGAACGCCAGCCTACTCTGCGCTAGTGACACAGCTTTCCCCGGCAGGCCTGACGGTGCGCATCGCCAATCAATCGCGCACGATCGCTTACGATCAATTGCTCCGCGCCAAGCTGGCCGGCCTTGAGCCAAAATCGGCGCAGGGCAAATTGGTTGTCGAACTGAATGACGGTAGCCAGCTGCGCTGCCAACAATTCACAGCCGATGGCAAGACCGTGCAACTGACCATCAAGGATGAATGGAAAGTCAGTCTGCCAACCAGCCAAGTGGCCAGTTGCTTGATCCAATCGCTCGATGCTGGACTATTGAAGCAGTGGGAGAACCTGGTCGGTTCGCGCACGTCCAGCGATGTGCTGATCTTGCAACGTTCGCCCGAAGCGCTCGACAAGATCGAAGGCATCATCTCGGAAATCAGTGACAAGCAAGTCAAGTTCGAGTTCGATGGCCAGACCATACCTGTGCAGCGCACCAAGCTGGCAGGTTGGCGATTCTTTTCAGCCAACAAAGACAAGCCTGGTAAATTGCTGGCCGTGATGCGTGATACGATCGGCAACAGTTGGATGATCCAATCGATTACAGCCGCAACCTGGGCACCGGGCAATAAGGCTCAAGTGAAACTGGTCGGCGGTGCCGACATTGAAATTCCGATCGAGAACATCGGCGAGATCGATTTCTCGTTTGGCAGCATGCGATTCCTGGCCGACCTCGAACCGCTCGAACGCAAAGTGCAACCGCGTTTGGCCTTGGCCGTCAAGTTGCCCGAAGCGGAGCAGTTGTTCGGACCGCGACCAAGCGCTGCTGAATCGGCGCGCGGAGCCACGGCTGGCCCTGGCCTGCAGTTCATGGGATCGGGCTCGATCGTTTATCGCGTGCCCACTGACTTCAAACGTCTGCAAGGTTCAGTGGCCTTAACTCCCGACGGTCCGCAGTTTGTGCGCTGCAAGGCGCAAGTGTTTGTGGAAGATAAAGTCGTGTGGGAGAAGACGCTGGATACCCCACACGATACGATCCCGATCGAAATAGAAGTCGAACCAGGCAAACGTGTGCGTCTGGTAGTCGAATCCGAATCAAAACAACCTGTCGGTGACCTCGTCACCTGGCGTCAACTGCGCTTCGTAAAGTAAGCCACTATGCAGTCATCTCGAACTCTCGCACGCTCTGAAGTCCCTTCGAAGCAGCCTGCCCTAAGCCGCCCGGCGCTAGCCGCGGTTCTCGAAGCACCCAACTCGCGCAACCACCATCCATTACCAACGCGCATTCCGTCGACACTGCGAATACTCGGCAGAGCTATCCTCGCGTTTTCCCTCGCCCTCGCGCCGGCTGCAAGTCAAGCAGAATCGCCGCCTGAGTCGGTGCTTTCTGCCCAAAAAGCACGCCAGGCGAGCATGGCAGCGGCCAGTCGCGCGACGATTGCGATTTTTGGATTGGCTGGCGGCGGAGGCGGCAGCGGAGTCATCGTCACACCGGATGGTTACGCCCTAACCAACTTTCATGTGACCAGCGCTTGCGGCGATCACATGCGCGTCGGATTGAGCGATGGTCGCATGGTTGACGCGGTTATCGTCGGCATTGATGCCACCGGGGATGTGTCGCTGATCAAACTGCTTGGCGATGAAAACTTTCCCACTGCCCAGATGGCCGATAGTTCGCAAGTGCGCGTAGGTCAGTGGTGTTTTGCGGCTGGCAATCCATTTGGGTTGGCTACGAATTTGCAACCCACGGTTTCGCTAGGCGTTGTCAGTGGCGTTGGCCGCTATCAGTATCCGGCCAATACGATCCTCGAATACTCCGACTGTATTCAAACTGACGCGGCCATCAATCCAGGTAACTCGGGCGGTCCACTCTTTAATCTCGATGCCGAAATCATCGGCATCAACGGCCGCTGCTCATTCGAGAAACGCGGGCGCGTGAACGTGGGCGTTGGTTACGCGATCAGCATCAATCAAATCAAGAACTTTCTGGGCATGCTCCGCAGTGGTCGCCTGGTCGATCATGCCACGCTGGGAGCCACGGTTTCGACCGACGAGTCAGGCAAAGTGCTGGTGAGCAACATTCTCAACGGCAGCGACGCTTATCGCAGAGGCCTGCGCTACGGCGACGAAGTGGTCAGCTTTGCAGGTCGCGAAATTGAAACGACCAACGACTTCAAGAATGTGCTCGGTACCTTGCCGAAAGATTGGCGCGTGCCGATGGTCGTGCGTCGCGAAGGAAAATTGGAAACATTGCTGGTGCGACTGACCGGCGTGCACACGGACTTGCAACTGGCCAAGCTAGTGGCCGGTGAAGCCCCTGAGGAAGATCCGCGTCAAAAGCCCAAGCGTCCAGGTGAGAAACCAGACAAGCCCGACAAACAAAAACCGGAAGACGAAGGCGACAAGCTAAGCAAAGAAGCTGAGCAAGCGGCTGCCGATGACGAAGATGCAGATGCACCGGGCCGGCCAAACTTTAAATTGGTCAAGTCGATGACGGAAGCTCGCGATGGTTTCGCCAACTTCCATTTCAATCGTCTTGAATTGCAGCAAGTCTGGACGCGCATTCAAAGCCTGGGCGATTTCAAATCGTTGCCCACCGCTTGGACTTACAAAGGCAAGTACGCCACGGAACCGACGACCTTCGAAGCAGAAGTTAAGGACCAATCCGGTAAGTTGCAATTGGGCCGACGTGCGGTCGAACTGGAACTGAGCGATGAGATGGCGACGATTGTCGACAAGAACCAAGACGACGGCTTGATCGTCGGCTTGCGAGCCTGGCAAGACTTGTTGCAAAAGGGCCCCGATGAAATCGGCGCGACGATCTATCTGGGCACTGCTCCGATCTATCCCACGCTGGACAAGACCATGTCGCACGTGGTCATTTGCGATGTTTTGCAGTCCAACTGGTACGACAGCGTCGTTCGCTTCTACATTCCGGTCGGCTCTTCAGAGATCAGTTGTGTAGAAGTGCAGGGCGATCCGAACAACGATCCAGTCGAACTGTACTTTGATCAGTACCGTGAAGATCAAGGACGCAAGTTGCCTGGTCGAGTGCGCATGCAGTACGGCACCGAGCCGCGATTGTTCCTGAACATCGAATCGGTCGCTCACGGGTCGGTCGCGGAAGGGAGCGAAAAGCGATGAACAAGAGTTACATCCTCTTTCTTACACTTTCTGTCCTCCCATTTTTTTGTCAGAACAACTTCGCGCAAACCCAAATCAGCCTGGGCTCGATCAATTCCGTGGCCGTTCAAGCGGATTTGAAGACTGTAAAGCTGTACGGTGCAGGTGGGATCGCCGGGCTGGATACTTATCAAAGTGGTTTCTTCATTGATGAAGCTGGCCATATCCTGACGGTATGGAGTACCGTACTGGATATCGACAAGGTCATCGCAGTGACAAGCGATGGTCGGCGATTGGAAGCCACGGTGCTGGGTATCGATCCGAATTTAGAGATTGCGGTTTTGGATACCAAACAATCGCAACTCGAGTATTTCGATCTCGCGAAAGCTCGGGATGCGGAGGTCGGTGAACGAGTGCTGGCGCTCAGCAATTTATTCGGTATCGCCACGGGTCGCGAAATGGCCAGCGTGCAGAAAGGCGTCGTGATGGCTCGAACGCGATTGGACGCGCGGCGTGGCACGTTTGCATCGGTGTATCAAGGTCCCATCTATGTGATCGATGCCATGACCAACAATCCAGGTGCAGCCGGCGGTGCGCTGATCGATTTCCAAGGGCGACTGCTAGGCATGCTGGGCAAAGAACTGCGAGATGCCCGCGCCAACGTGTGGCTTAATTACGCACTGCCGATCAGTCAGCTGAAGGTTTCAGTGGAGAACATTTTGGCCGGCAAGTCGATTTCCAAAGTGGAAACAGCCAAGCCAGCCGTCGATCGTCCGCATTCGCTTATGGCTTTGGGCATCACCTTGGCGCCCGATGTATTGCCCAAAACGCCAGCCTATGTAGACTCTGTCAATCCAGGCTCGCCAGCGGCTAAGGCTGGGTTGAAGAACGACGACTTGATCCTTTCGGTCAACTCGACGCGCGTCACTTCGCAATCGGCTTTGCGTCAAGAACTGCAGAGCATCGATCGCGGCGACGCCCTCACCCTCTTAGTCCAACGCGGGACGGAGCTAAGCGAAATAATCATTCGCGAATAACCAATTTTTTGTCTTAAATTTTCTGTCTGGTGATCTGACAAAAATTGGAGACGAACTTGCTTCGAGTGAATTGTTTTCCCGCACGAAAGCGAAAGCTGCGCTTTCGCACTCCAAAGGTTTAGATGCCTTGAGCGAACCAACAAATCAACGCTTGCCGAGCACCAAACTTCGCATCCTCTTGAGCGGGCTGGTTGTGTTTCATCTGCTGGCTGTGTTAGGCGAACCGATGCGTATGTTTACGCAAGGCCGACAACCCTCGGCGCCTGATGCCGGCCTGGTGCGAAGTACGCTTGGTCCTTACATCGATTTCATGTATCTGCATCATGGCTACTTCTTCTTCGCGCCCAATCCGGGCCCGAGCCACTTGATGGATATCTCGCTGATCGATGCCGATGGCAGTCGCCGACATTTGCGATTGCCCGATCATCAAGCCCAGTGGCCGCGTTTGTTGTATCACCGCCATTTCATGCTCTCCGAGTTCCTCTATCAACTGTACGCGCCGCCAGTAGCTCCATCGCCTGACGGGACGACCAATCCGCAGCGTGAAGATTGGCTGCGCGATCGCGCTCGTTTCGAAATGGTGCGCAACTCGATGGAGAACCACCTGGCCAAGCGTTACGGGGCCACGCGTGCCGAGATTCAGTTGATGGAACATCGCTTGCCCAGCGCTGTGGAAGTCTTCGACGACAAAGTCAAATTGAATGACGAGAAGCTATACGTCTTGTTGCCGGATGAACCGGCAGCGCCCAACCCTTTGCCTGAGCAGCCCAAACCGGCCACGCCTCTGTTACCGACGCAAACCAGTGAAGAGGTCAAGCCGTGACGAGGAAGTGGAGCGATGAAGCGCTCGATGGCTGGAACCGCTTTTGGTTTACACCTGCATTGCCGCACACGCTGGCCGTGATTCGCATTCTGTGCGGGGCCATGCTGGTGTATGTGCATGCGATCTGGCTGAGCATGGCCAGTGACTTCTTCGGTCCCGATGCCTGGATCGATGGGAACACATCGCGCCAGTTGCATCAGTTCGATTACATCGGCAGCTATCTGACATCGATATCCAATCCGACTCTGATCAGCCTGCACCAGATCGTGGCCATGGCCGTATCGGCCATGATGGCGCTAGGATGGTTCACGCGAGTGACCACGCCGCTGGCTTGGTTCATGACGTTGATGGTCTGCCATCGTCAGACAGGTGCCCTGTTTGGCTTGGATCAAGTCGTCATGATGCTGTCGATGTACTTGATGCTCTGCCCATGTGGTGACGTGTTCAGTCTGGATGCGCGCAGGTCGGGCATCGTCGCGCAGCCGAGACTGGCCAACAACATTGCCACGCGTTTATTGCAGTTGCACCTGTGTATTATCTATTTGTTTGGCGGGCTGAGCAAAATGCGCGGCGACTTCTGGTGGGAAGGCAGCGCGATGTGGTGGTCGATTGTCAATTACGAGTATCAGTCGCTGGATGTTACCTGGCTTGGGCTATCGCCCATGATGATCGCGTTGCTTACCCACGTGACATTGTTTTGGGAAACGTTTTATCCGGCACTGATCTGGCCCAGGTTAACTCGGCCCTTTACGCTCGCCATGGCCGTATTCGTCCACGGCGGCATCGCCCTAGCCCTCGGCATGCCCACCTTCGGTTTCATGATGATCGTAGCCAACCTAATCTTCGTGCCCCCGAGCAGATTTTTTGTCATCCCATTTTTCGTCAGGTCCGATCTGACGAAAAATTAGGGACTGAATAATAGGCTTGTGAAAAGGTTGGGCTTTGAGCGATACTTACGCGGTTTCCACAGCTTCCGAAATTGGCCCAACCCTCCCGTTCTTGTGGAACGGATGACGCCGCCAGCGGCATGTAACTATCGGGATTGGGCCCGTCGCTAAAGTTTGCGATGCCTGAGAAAGCTCGTAAAGGTTGGTTTTTGCTTGGAGTTAGTCAAAGGTTATGGCACGTTATTCTGGCCCTAAAGCCCGTGTGAATCGTCGTTTAAGCATGTTGGTGTACGAGAGTGCGGGTGCTGCCCGAGCTCTGGAACGCCGCGATAATCCACCCGGTATGCACCCACGCGGTCGCCGCAAGAGCAACTACGGCGCTGCTTTGACGAAAAGCAAAAGATCAAGCACTATTACGGACTGGGCGAGCGTCAACTGCGACGTTACTTCGATCACGCTGTGCGCGGGATCGGTAACACCGGACAAACGTTGTTGCTGATGTGCGAGCGCCGCTTGGACAACGTCGTCCGCCGCGCGGGCTTTACCAAGACCCGTCCTCAAGCTCGTCAGGGCATCGTCCACGGTCACTTCCGCGTCAATGGCGTGAAGGTGACCAAGCCCAGCTATCAGCTGCGCGCTGGCGATATCATCGAAGTGAAAGGTCGCGAGAACCTCAAGAATGTTTATCGCGGCGTGATCGCCAACAACGCTCCCCAAGGTCTCGACTGGGTAGCTTTCGATTCGGAAAATCTCAAAGCGACCGTACTTAGCTTGCCAACCGCCGCTGATATCAGCTTGCCAGTGGATGCTAACACCGTGGTGAATTCCTGTCGCGATAAGCCAAGCAAGTTGGCTTTTCATCTTTTGTCCTTCAATGTTTCGTCAGGTATCCATCTGACGAAAGTTGGAGGACAAAAAATTTTCGGACCAATGACAGAGAAACTGCAGCAGACATGCATACTCAACTGGTTGTGCTTGGTGGTGGTCCCGGCGGTTACGCAGCAGCCTTTCTGGCCGCCGATGAAGGTCTCGATGTCACGCTGATTGAAGCCGAGAGTCGGCTGGGCGGCACCTGCCTCTTGCGCGGTTGCATTCCATCCAAAGCGTTGCTCCACGTGGCTCGCGTCATCTCCGAAGTGGACGAACTGCGCGAAGACTGGGGTGTGACGTACAGCCAGCCCGGCTATCGATATCGATAAAGTGCGGGCGCGGAAAGAAAAAGTCATCAGCACGCTCAGCGGCGGCCTGGCCAACTTGGCCCGGCAACGCAAAGTTCGCGTGATCCAAGCTCGCGGTAGCTTCGAAAACAGCACGACGATTCGCTTGGAAGGCGACACGAATCGATTCCAGAAGATCGCACGATAACGTTTGACAGTTGCGTCTTGGCCACCGGCAGCGTGCCAGCCATGCCGCCAGCGTTCAACATCGGCACCGATCGCGTAATGGGATTCGACGGGTGCGTTGAATCTCAAAGATGTCCCCAAGAGTCTGCTGGTAGTCGGCTGCGGTTATATCGGACTCGAGATGGGATCGGTATACGCCAATCTCGGATCGAAGGTCACGGTTGTCGAACTATTGGATGGCTTGCTAATGGGCGCCGATCGCGACCTGGTCAAGCCGTTGCAGAAGAAGCTGAACAAGCTGTTCGAAAATCGGATCTTCCTGAATACCAAAGTCGGCTCGATGGCCGAAGTGGACAATCAAATCGAAGTCACCTTCGAAGGGCCAGGCAAATACGGACATGAGCGCTTTGATCGCGTGCTGGTCAGCGTAGGTCGGCGACCGGTCACCGCTGGCATTGGCCTCGAGAACACTCAAGTTCAACTGGACAAGCGCGGGTTCGCGGTGGTCGATTCTCAGCAGCGTACAGCCGATCCGCATATCTTCGCTATCGGTGATGTGGCCGGCGAACCGATGTTGGCCCACAAAGCGTCCATGAAGCCAAAGTGGCTATCGAAGTCATCTTGGGTGAGCCAGTTGTGTTTGAGAAGGCTGCGATACCGGCTGTCGTGTTCACTGATCCAGAGATCGCTTGGCCGGTTTGACCGAAGAGCAAGCCAAGCGTGAAGGTCGCACAGTGGATGTCGAAGTTTATCCATGGGCGGCAAGTGGTCGAGCTCAAGCGCTCGGGCGCCCTGAGGCTTGACCAAGTGGTTAATCGATCCGGCCACGCATCGCGTGCTCGGTTGTGGCATTGTCGGTGCTGGTGCTGGTGAATTGATTGCCGAAGCCGTACTGGCGATCGAGATGGGCTGCGAAGTTCGCGATTTGACCGAATCGATTCACCCGCATCCAACGCTCAGCGAAACTCTGATGAACGCAGGCGAAGTCCACTTCGGTACAGCTACCGAAATCTACAAACCCAAACGCCACGTGATGTAATTGCACACATCTTTTGTCCTTTAGTTTTGTCAGAGTTGATCTGACAAAAATGATGGACAAAAAACGAAAGACCATAAGGTATTTTGATATGAAAGCCATGCTGCTTAGCCAGTATAAGCATCTTGAAGTGGTTGATATGCCCAAGCCCGAGGTGGGCGATAACGACTTGCTGGTAGAAGTTCGCGCATGCGGTATCTGTGGCAGCGATATTCATGGCTGGGATGGTAGCACGGGCCGCCGGATTCCACCGCTGGTCATGGGCCACGAAGCAGCTGGCGTTGTGACGGCCGTTGGCGCCAATGTCGCTGACTTCCGCATCGGCGATCGCGTCACGTTTGATTCGACCGTATCGTGCGGTCATTGCCCAGCTTGTCGCAGCGGTCGCATCAACCTCTGCCAGAATCGACAAGTGCTCGGCGTATCGTGCAACGAGTTTCGACGTCACGGTGCCTTTGCCGAATATGTCGTGGTACCGCAGAACATCTGCTATCACTTGCCGCCTGAACTGCCCTTCGAACATGCAGCGCTCATCGAAGCGGTCTCGATTGCCGTGCACGCAGCCAATCGCACGCCCGTCAAGCTAGGCGATACCGCCGTCGTAATGGGCAGCGGCATGATCGGCTTGTTGGTCGTGCAAGCGATTCGCCTGGCAGGCGCTGCCAAAGTGATCGCAATCGACTTGGATGATAACAAGCTGAAGATTGCCAAATCGCTGGGTGCCGACGTTGGTATCAATGCCAAGAACAGCGATGCAGTAAAAGAAGTCGCAGCTCTCACTGGTGGCCGCGGGGCCGATGTGGGGATCGAAGTTGTCGGAGCCACGCAAACGATTCAATCCACGATTGATTGCGTGAAGCGCGGTGGCGCGATCACGTTGGTCGGCAATCTCTCTCCCAAGATTGAACTACCGCTGCAAGCCGTCGTAACGCGTGAGCTATCGATTTATGGTAGCTGTGCATCCAACGGTGAATATCCCGAGTGCATCGAGTATCTGCGCCGTGGTGCCATCAAAGTTGAACCGCTGATCACTGCCACTGCGAAACTGGATGAAGGTCCGCAATGGTTCGAGAAGCTGTATGCCGGATTGCCTGGCGCGATGAAGGTGATTCTGCAGCCCAATTAAAACTAAGCCGCCGGGCACTAGCCCCGGTTCTCGAAGCGCTCACCGTCGGCCCTGTGCCGGCGGGAGCGTGATTGACAGCTACAAACCGATCGCCTTAGGCGCGCTTCTGCGTCTTCAGTCTTTGCGGCGAGCTTAAAGTTTTCAAATGCAAAACAATTCATTCGAGCCGCATATCGGGAAACTTTAATCGAAGGCCTTCGGCCAAACGCCAATGAAGAGAGCGGCTCGATTAAGCTCATCGCATTGGAGAATCATTGACTCGCCGCCAAAACCGAAGAGGCAGAGGGGCATGAGGCGATCTGTTTGTAGCTGTCAATCACGCTCCCGCCGGCACAGGGCCGACGGTGAGCTTATTTCCGGTCAGTTTAAGTGCCTAACCAGGCTCTGAGGTTTTCTTCGGCGGCGGAGTCGGCTGTGGGGGAGACTTCTAGTTGCCAGGTCACGAAGGGCTTGCTGCCCAGGCAGATTGGAAGTTGCAATAGCTTGCCGCGGCGGGCAACGGTCAGCGTCAGTTGATCACCAGGACAGTACATGCCCAAGCGATCAGGCCAATTGGCTGGATCCACCCGATAACCATCCAGCGCCAACAATTCGTCGTCGACATTCAGCCCCGCCAAATCGCTGGGCGAACCTCGCAGAACACGGCGCACCCACAAACGACCTTCGGTCGCAGCACTATCGGAACCGATCCATACATCGCCGGTCCTATCGGTCGTGTCTTTGCCAAGCGTTTTGAAACGCAAGCCGAACCACTGCAGGGCCGATTCAAAATCGAGTTCATCGCAACTGTGAATGGCTCTGTTTAACCAATCGTCCAAGCCATCGCCAGCCACGCGGGCTACGAGCTTGTTGAAATCTTCCAGCGTGTAACCGCTGTGAAGACACTCGTGCCACAGCAGACGCATCACCTCATCCAAGTTGCGAGTACGCGCGGTCGTGCGTTGGATCTGGGCGTCCAGTAGCCAAGCGACCAACATGCCTTTGATGTAGTAACTGATGCGCGCGTTTTGACTGTTCTCGTCGGGGCGATAGTGCTTGATCCAGGTATCCCAGGACGATTGTTCGAGGCTCTGCACATTGCGCCCCGGCGCGTTCTGCACCGTGGCAATGTTCTTGCTCAAGCGCTGCAAGTACTCTTCGCGGGTGCACAGGCCGCAGCGCACCAGCGCCAGGTCATCAAAGTAACTGGTAATACCTTCGGCGATCCAGAGTTCGCTCAGATACTGCTCGCGCTCGTAATCGTACTGCATCAATTCGCGCGGCCGCAGTCGACGTACGTTCCAAGTGTGAAAGAACTCGTGGCTGACCAGAGCCAGCCAGTTCAGATAACTGTCTCGGCGACGCATGGCCCAGCGACTGGCCATGAGCACACAAGAGTTATCGTGTTCTAATCCACCACCGCTTTCGGTGATCAGGTTGAGAAAGTAATAGCGATCATACGGCACAACGCCCCAGAACTGTTGATGCTCGGCCACGATGCGTTCCATGTCCGCCACCGCGCGCAGGCCGTCCCACATGCCATCATCACCGACGTTGACCAGGTAATGCTCGCGACCACCTACTTCGAAGGGTGTAATGTCCAGTTTGCCGCAAACGATCGGTGAATCGGCCAGGCAATCATAGTTGTCCGCCCAGAGCTCGGCGATGCGTGGGTCGGAATTGGCTTTGCGCACGAGTGACGTGGCCACGCTGGTCCATTGCTCGGGCAACTCGAGCAGCACCATGATCGGGCGACTCTCGCGGCCACGCACAAACGGAAAGGCAGCCGCACCGGTCAAGAAGCCAAAGTCGCGCTCGACCCAATTGGTGCGTACGCTCATTTCGCGCGCATACAAGCGATACTGAACGCAAATCCACTCGCTCTCTTCTGTCTCGATCATCCAGCGATGTTTGTCCAGATGCGACACGACCAGGTGCGGTCCGTCGCTCGGTATCGATTCACCGGGATGCTCATGAGCCGTCACGGTCAACGATTCAACGTTGCGAGCATACTCGCGGATCATGTAACTGCCCGGTGTCCAGACTGGAAACACCAGCTCCAGCGAAGTGGTGCCCTGCGCGCGAAGCCACAACTGGACATCGATCACATGATGATCGGCTTGCGAGAACGAGACCACAAAGCGGCTGGAGCTGTTGATCATCTGCGAAGAGTGCAAGGAAACGCTTTGAGGTCGAGACACTTTGAATTTGGTCCTAAGTTGGTTCTCAATTCGGCTTGAGGTAGGTCAGCCTCGCCGAGGCTGACCTGCCGAAGCGATAAATACAGCAAGTCAATGCAATTCTCAAATGCTCATCGGCTCATGCGAATGGCGTTGGCAAACAAACGTCCAGTTACGTTCAACACTTCGGCAGGTCAGCCTCGGTAGGTCAGCCTCGCCGAGGCTGACCTGCCGAAGCGATGAATACAGCAAGTCAATGCAATTCTCAAATGCTCATCGGGTCATGCGAATGGCGTTGGCAAACAAACGTCCAGTTACGTTCAACACTTCGGCAGGTCAGCCTCGGCGAGGCTGACCTACCTTTGCCGGTTCCAGGTTTCGTTAGCGTAGCGCTCGCGTACTAATTGTTCGATGCGTGACTCTGGCAGGGGAGGGCTGGCGGTGCGCTCAGCTTGCCAACTGTGAATCAACGGATCAATCAACGCATCCACGCGCAGCTCCAAATTGGCTACGAAATCGGTGTGCCGACGCTTTTGCCTATACTCGGGCTCGCGGGGTGGGTGCAAGAGGAATCGGTCGATCAACTCCAGATCCATTGATAGCAATAGCGTGCCATGATAGAGCAACCAATCGCGTCGGCAGCGCAGACTGTTGCCGCTGACTTTGCGATAAGTTGTTTCCCCCTGAGCGTTTAAGCCTGGCACGACCAGGTCGCAAGTGCCGCGCCAGGTCAGCGACGGCCGCAGCGGCTCTATCGCCGACAATAAAGTTTGCATGACTTCGCGATGAGCTTCATCCAGCGAACGCATGTGCGGGCGGCGTTGGTAAGACAACAGCGCCGCATACATCAGACAACCTTGTCCTGCCACGATGGCCGCACCACCACTGGCGCGGCGCAGCACTGATACTCCGGCTGCGTCCGCCACTGGCAAGTTCACTTCTTCAGCAATGCGACTGCCTCGACCGATGACAACAAAGTTAGATTCCGGTTGCCACAGCCTTAGTATCTCAGTGTCCAATTGCCCCTCTTCTGCCATATCTAACCAGGCTTCCTCCAACGCAAGGTTTTCCGCTGGCGTGGGAAGAACGTGGTCCGAAAAGAGCATCGAGCGGCCTTTATTGCGTTGGGGTATATTTCTTTGAGCGGATTGTTGTCCACGATCGTTCAACTGAGGGCAAGTAACTTAGCATGCTATCTTATGTCCTCAAATATTCTGTCAGATCACCCCTGACAAAAATTGGCAGACAAAAATGAAGAGCCTCCCATCTATTGTATGTACGCTCGGCCTGCTCTGTTTGCCGCAGAGCTTATTGGCTCAGGCCAGGTTGAAGGACGAGCAGGTCAAGTTCTTCGAGTCCAAGATTCGGCCGGTGCTGGTGGATCAGTGTTATTCGTGCCATAGCGCCGATAGTCGCGACTTGGGCGGCGGCTTGCAATTGGACAGTCGCGATGGCTTGCTCAAAGGTGGCGACAATGGGCCATCGGTCGTACCGGGCAAACCCGAGAGGAGTTTATTGCTCAAGGCCATCAAGCACACCGATCGCAACTTGATCATGCCGCCCAAAGAGTCTGGCCCCAAGTTGGACGACAAAGTAATTGCTGACTTTGAACTGTGGATTCGTCAAGGTGCGCCCGATCCGCGCACAGAAACGCCCAAAGCCGCCAAGAAGAAATACGATCCCGAAGCCGCCAAGAGTTGGTGGGCCTGGAAACCGCGAAATGCAACAACCCCACCCTCGGTAACCAACAGCGCCTGGGTGCGCGATCCGATCGATCAATTTGTTCTAAGTGCCCTCGAGCGCGAGGGGCTGACTCCCAACGCGGACGCGGATCGAGTGACCTTGGTGCGGCGATTGGCTTTTGATTTGACTGGCCTGCCGCCTACTGTGCCTGAGTTGCATGACTTTGCCCTGAGTGCTCAGCCGCGTCCGCTGGCAGAATTGGTGGATCGCTATCTGGGGTCAACGGCTTATGCCGAACGCTTTGCGCGGCGTTGGTTGGATGTGGCTCGCTACGCCGAGTCGGCAGGCAAAGACCTCAACGGCACTTATCCGCACGCCTGGCGCTATCGCGACTACGTTATCGATGCGTTTGATAACGATGTTTCCTTCAAGATATTTGTCGCCGAACAATTGGCCGGCGATCTATTGCCCAGCAAATCAACCGCAGATCAAACGCGACGCAAGATTGCTACAGGATTCCTGGCGATCGGCCCTAAAGGTCTCAACGATATGAACTCACGTCAGTTCATGGTCGACGTGGCCGACGAACAAATCGATACGCTTTCGCAAGCCTTCCTTGGAATCACGATCGCTTGTGCTCGCTGCCATGATCACAAGTTCGATCCGATCACGCAGCGAGACTACACGGCCGTGGCCGGTATCTTTTTGTCGACCGACACTCACTTTGGCACTCAAGGCGGAGTTGGTGGACGCAATCGATCCACGCTGATCAGCTTGCCGGACAACATGGTGGACACCAAGGCATACACTCCACGCATCGCTGATGAGATCAAACGGATGAAGGAGAGGCAGGCTGATCTACAAGCCGAACAGCGCAAGATGTTCGAAGAGCGTTTGCGCGAACGAGCCAGCGGCGGCGGGGCCGGCAATCCTGGTCCTGAATTCCTGCGAGTTCAACAACAGTTGGTGAGCATCGAGACCGAGCTGTCTCAATACAATGACGATGGATCGATCAAGGCACTGGCGATGGGTGTCACCGATAAACCGCGTACTCTCGATGCTTCGGCCATGGCGGCACGCCGTGGACCAGGCGGACGCCCCGCACCTGGTAATCTCGGTAACTTCCTGCCCGGCCTGAATCGTCCGCCGCGAATACCGCAACGCCCCGGCGCGTTGCCACCTGAGTTGACGATCATCAACGACAGTCCTCTATTCGAGCGCGGCGAGATCGAAAAGCCGGGCGAGCGCGTGCCACGCGGCTTACCAGTCTTCTTCGCCAAAGGCGCGAAAACAGAGATCCCTAGTTCGACCAGTGGTCGACTGGAGTTGGCGCGATGGATTGCCAGCGATACGAATCCCTTGACTACACGTGTGATAGTCAATCGCATTTGGAGCTGGACGATGGGCCAAGGAATCGTGGCCAGCGTCGATAACTTTGGTTCGACAGGTGACTTGCCGTCGCATCCTGAACTGCTGGATTACCTGGCCAATGAGTTTGTCAAAGAAGGTTGGTCGGTCAAGAAACTGGTCCGACGTATTGTGCTCAGCCATGCTTATGCACTATCCAGTCAAGACAACGCTGATAACTTTGAAAAGGACCCCGATAACAAGTATCTCTGGCGTGCTAATGTGCGCACGTTGGAAGCGGAAGCTGTGCGCGATGCCGTACTGGCTGCCTCCGGACTGCTCGACAGCGCGCGGCCACATGGTTCGATGATATCGCTAGCCGGTGACGGTGTGGTCGGCGGTCGGCCCAATGCTCCTCGCGCCGGCGGTGCGATTACGGAGGAACAGATTGCGAAAGCCAATTCGCTGCATCGCTCGATTTACTTGCCCGTGCCGCGCAACTTGCTGCCGGATGCTTTGGAGCTGTTTGACTTTCCGGATAACTCGATGGTGCATGGCACGCGCGAAACGACGCTTGTACCTGGTCAATCGCTGTACTGGATGAATAGCCAGGCAGTGGATCGCGCGGCGCGGCAAATGGCATCGCGAGTCATGCCTGGTGTCGAACTGTTTCCGAAGAAGCGCATCATCAAACCATCCGATAGCGACAACCAGGTTAACTATGGCCGGCCGACAGAGATTGATGTTGCCGCCAGGTTTACCGACGTTTGTTTGCTAACTCTCTCGCGGCCACCATTGCCACAGGAAGCTGAGGCAGTCGAAAAGTTTGTGGCCGATCAGAAGAAAGCTGGTATCACCGATGGTGAGATCTGGACCAGTATCTGCCGCGCCGTCATCAGCAGCGCCGATTTCCGCAGGTTGCGTTAAGGTCTGACAAAAACTGGGAGACAAATATGTTTCAACTATCGCGACGATCTTTATTGCAATCGGCACCGCTCGGATTCGGATGGCTGGCTGTGCAAAACATGCTGGGCCAATCGCTGCTGGGTAATGAAAAGGGCAAGCCGCAGCCACATTTTCCAGCCACGGCCAAACATGTCATCTTCCTCTGCATGCGCGGTGCCCCTTCGCACGTCGATACATTTGATTACAAGCCAAAGCTGACCGAGGATAATGGCAAGCCAGGCCGGCGACAAGGCACGAAACTACTGGGTTCCCTTTGGAAGTTCGCGCAGCATGGCCAATCGGGATTGTGGATCTCCGAACTCTTTCCGGAGTTAGCCAAACAGGCTGATAAGCTGTGCCTGTTGAGATCGTTGCATACTGAGCTGCCAGCGCATCCCCAAGCGTTCTTGCGATTGCACACGGGCACTTCACAGTTCGTGAGGCCATCGCTGGGAGCCTGGTCACTGTATGGACTAGGCAGCGAGAATGAGAACTTGCCGGGATTCGTGACCATTACACCACCAAGCGGCTTTGGCGGTGCGCAGAATTATGGATCTGGTTTCTTGCCTGCGGCCAACCAGGCCACGCGCATCGGCAGCGATAATCGCCCGGTGTCCAGCGCCACGTTGCCCTATCTCGAACCGCGTGTGACGCGTCAGCGTCAGCAAGCTGATCTGGCGCTGATCGACAGTTTCAATCAAGCTCAGAAGGCCGCACATCCAGAAGACGAAGCTATCGATGGCGTGATCGAGAGTTATGAACTGGCCTTCAAGATGCAATCGGAACTGCCAGGTGTGCTGAATCTGCAAAGCGAATCAGCGGCCACGCAAAAGCTGTATGGCATCGGCGAGCGAGCGACCGATGACTTCGGACGCAAGTGTTTAATGGCGCGGCGATTGGTCGAAGCCGGTGTGCGTTTCGTTGAGATCACGCACGGTAACTGGGATCAACACTTCAACTTGCAGCAAGCGCTGGAAGGCAATTGCAATTCGGTTGACTTGCCCATCGCCGGTTTGCTGAGCGATTTGCAGTCGCGCGGGTTATTGAAAGATACGTTGGTTGTATGGTCAGGTGAGTTCGGTCGCACACCCCATGCACAAGGCGATGACGGTCGCGACCATAACAACCAGGCCTTTACCGCTTGGATGGCCGGCGGTGGAGTCAAAGGCGGTTACTCCCACGGCAGCAGTGATGAACACGGTTACGAAGCGGTCGACAAGCCGATGTCGATCCATGATCTGCACGCTACGATCCTGCACCTGTTAGGCATCGACCACAAGCGTTTAACCTTCCGCTACGCCGGCCGCGATTTTCGCTTGACCGATGTTTACGGCAATGTGGCAAAAGAGATAATGACGTAAAGTTTTTTGTCATTTCATTTTTTGTCAGATCGGACCAAAGCGTGCGCATTGTGATCATGGGTACTGGGCCATTTGCGGTACCCAGTTGCAAGCGACTAATATCAGCAGGACATGAAATCGCTCTTGTAGTTGTACGGCCACCGGCGAATGCGAAAGCACCACAAGCGCCGGTAGAAGCTTGGGCGATCGAGAATAAGCTGGCCCTATTTCAGCCAACCAGCATCAACTTGCCTGAATCGCTGGATCGACTGCGTGAAGCAGCGGCGGAGCTATTCTTCGTCTGCGACTATGGCCAAATCCTCTCAAAGGATTGCTTAAGCCTCACACGACTCGGCGGTATCAACCTGCACGGCTCGCTCCTGCCTAGACATCGCGGCGCAGCGCCTGTGCAGTGGAGCATCTTATCCGGTGACCAGCGCGCGGGTGTAAGCGTGATTCATATGACACCAGGCCTTGACGCTGGGCCGGTGTTATCGGTGCGTGCGACCGATATCTTGCCCGACGAAAACGCGGGCGAACTGGAAGTGCGACTGGCGCAAATCGGTGCCGATGCAACTATCGAAGCGATCGAACTGCTCAGTTCCTGGGACGGTGCATCGACGATCGGAATGATTCAAGATAAGGCGCAAGCGACCAAAGCACCGCGTATCAACAAAGGCGATGGGCGGCTCGATTTCTCGCTGCCTGCGATCGAATTGGAACGCAAGGTCCGCGGCTATCAGCCCTGGCCAGGTGCCTACGGCGAGCTCGTCTACTCGGAAAGTAAACGCATACAGATTCACTTGCGGTCCGCTCGAGCTGTGGCGGCGCAGGGCTCAAAGCAAATCGGTGAAGCCTGGTCGATCTCGGCCAGTGGTCTCGGGCTATCTGGCGATAGCTGGTCAGCGCCTTGGGATGCGTTGCTAGCCATTCAAACCGCTGATGGTGTTTTGGTGGCCAGCCAGGTTCAGCCAGCGGGCAAGCGCACCATGTCGGTCGCGGAATTCTTGCGCGGTCATCCGCTTACGCCCACAGCGCATTTTCAGACAAAAAATGAATGACAAAACATGTTTTGTCACATGATTTTTCGTCAGGTAACGAAGCGAGCTTCGAGAACCGGGGCTAGCGCCTTTCGGCTTAGCGGGCTAGAATACATGGTTCAACGCGTCTGGAAAGTGGACGGGGCAAGCAGCGCCCCTTGTCGGCACTCCTAACATATAGGGTGTGAGTTTAAGACCGACCCCACTTGTGGGCTCTTGTGCCCTCCAGATTGGAAACTTGAGGATATGACTAGCGTAATGACCAAGAAGCCGACGAACGTACCGGGCTCCAACCAGAACGGATCCAGCAAAGCAGACAAGCAAGCGGTAGATCATGCTCGCATCGAAGCAGCCGTGCGTGAGATTTTGTCTGCCGTTGGAGAAGATCCCGACCGCGAAGGATTGCTAGAAACACCGGCGCGCGTCGCGCGTATGTACGCCGAGATGTTTTCAGGCCTGCATCGCGACCCTCGCATTCATTTGCAAAAAGTCTTCACCGAAAAATACGACGAAGTGGTACTGATTCGCGATATCACTTTTTGTAGCATGTGCGAACATCACTTGTTGCCGTTCCTGGGCAAAGCTCATGTCGGTTATATGCCTGATGGAAAAGTAGTGGGATTGAGCAAGCTTGCACGCGTCGTGGAAGAAGTGGCTCGCCGCCCGCAGGTTCAAGAACGCATGACGGAAGAGATTGCGGACTTGATTGAATCGGAATTGAATGCGCGCGGCGTGGCAGTGGTCTTGGAAGCCTCGCACTCGTGCATGACAATCCGTGGCATTCGCAAGCCAGGCAGCTTGTGCATGACTTCCGCCATGCGTGGCCTGTTCCGCAACAACAGCTCATCTCGCGCCGAGATCCTCGGCCTGATCATGGGCCAACAAAGATAGTGTTTCCATTTTTTGTCCTCAACTCTTTTGTCAGATGAGCACAGGACAGGAAATGGGGGACAAAAACTTAGAAACGTACGCAAGCGATGACTGAGCCAACCGGGCTGATGCTCAACTATTCGGCGGCTGCAGCCAAACTGGCTGCAGCACTTTGGCTTACGCATATCGCCATCATTGCCCTGCGGAGAGGCAACCCAGTCGCCCTTTGGCAGATCGCCATCTCAATCGCCACGGTTGCCTTCAGCACAATCGTTTGGCGAGCCGAATCGTCGAACATTTGGTTTGTGGCTTGTGTTCTCGCCCTGGTCATGCTGATCGATGGCCTGCGACAGTGGATGAGCGTGCCACCGGCCGCCGAGAAGGTAAAGCCGTCGGGTAATCGATGGCCGGTCATCACGTTGACGCTGGCAGCCACTGGATTCGGGCTTTGCACCTATGCCGTTGCGATTTCGCCTTCGGTGGCCAGGCTCGGTGGGCAACCGCACCCACTAACGGTCCTGGGCCTGATCTCGCTGCTGACGCTCTTTGCAATCCTTCTGGCCAGTACCTTGGAACTCACCGTGGGCCTGCTGGGCGATCAACTCTTGGCGTTGCCTTGGCAGAGGTTAACCACCGTGGCCACGTTTGCGTTTCTCGCGGAGATACTGGTGGCAGGCTGGATTATTTCGCAGCTCAAACCAAGCGAAACAATCGAGATGACGGCTGTACCGGTCGTGTACGAGTTCAGTCGCTTGCTGCTGGCCTATATCGCCTGGTGCTTACCGCGTCGAATGGCTTTGCTGGCCCGTAAGAAAGAGCTGAAAGGTCAAGCCAGCCTTGCGCTGGCGGGCTGGATCGGCTTGATCTGCTTTGCAATCGCCATGGCATTGCCAGTTGCCTGGCTCTGACCGTAGGTCAGCCTCGCCGAGGCTGACCTATCGAAGCGGTTTGTTAAACACGCAAACAAATCCCCCAACGGATATCGCGCGACGGACATCCTCCGACGAATAATGATTTGGCGTATTAACTTCGCCGGACAGATATGGTGAGCATTTGACAGCCGTCAGGATGCCAAACTCTTCACTTCGGCAGGTCACGCTTGGCAAGCGTGACCTACTTCTTGGTGCGATTGTGGAATAGTATCGCGCGGCGTTTTACTTTCTTGAGGGCGCTTAGCATGTCTTCGGCATCTTGGAAGCGTTTGGAGGGTTGGTTCTCCATGGCTTTCCGGATGATGGCGATCAGATCAGGGTGCGCTTTGCGACGCAGCGACGCATGGCCTTTGAAGGGCCAGTCGAAGGGATAGGTCGGCAGGTGACCGGTGAACATGCGAAACATGATGAGCCCCAGCGAAAACACATCGCTCTTGGTGCTCGGGCGTCCCATGGCTTGCTCTGGCGCCATGTAGCCGACAGTGCCTGATCCCGATCCATTGACCGTGCGCTGTGCGACTTTGGCGATACCGAAGTCGGCCAATTGCAATCGGCCGTCGGGCAACAGAATCATGTTCTCGGGCTTGAGATCGCAGTGGATGATCTTCTGCTTGTGGGCATAAGCCACGGCAGCCACCATCTGCAGCGACAGTTCGAGGGCCGTCTCAAACGACATGCGTTTGCGGAGTCGATCGTTCAAGGATCGCTCACCCAAACGCGACGCAATCACAAAGCGGCCGTCGATGAAACTGGCATCTTTCAGCGGCAGGATGTTGGGATGGTCCAGCCGTGCGACCAGCCGAGCTTCGCGCTGGAAGCACTCGAGCATCGTGGGCGTTACGATGTTCTGGTGCGGCATCTTGAGCGCCACGCGAACACCTTCGATCGTGTCCATGGCCGCATAAACGTATGCGAAGCCACCCTGTGCAAGTCGTCGCTCGATGCGATACTTGCCAAGCCGTTGTCGGGCTCTCAGGACACTGTTTTCCTGACTCTGTTTAACCATCTGCGAAATCTGTGCAATCATCGCTTTGGCAAACGACTCCAGTCGTAAACAATCGCTTGAACAAAACAAACCGTTGTTACTCGTCCCACGCGACGCTTCTCAAGGATACATTACCTTGGAAGGATTTCGAGTCGGGAAGTTCACACAATCGCTAAAGTTTTCCGATTGATCACTAATCTTGACAAGCGCACTGTGACGCTCACATTCTACGCAAGCGGAAAAGATCAAGGCAAACAACTTTGTAAGCGCACGGTTGTGTAGCGGCTGTATCGGCTTTCGCGGCGCATGGCTTATCGGTTTTTTACTACAAGCGTTCGACTTTACCAAAATAGAAATGTCCAGTGAACATGAATCACTCCAAACCTTGGCAGTTGCACGACATTACTTTGGCCGATGTCAGGCATCACAACTTCTCACTGGCCGTGCTGCCACTGGGCGCCACGGAGCCGCATAACTTTCATCTGCCTTATGGCACCGATACGATCGAAGCCACCGAGTTAGCGTCGCAATGTTGTGCATCAGCTTGGGAAAGCGGTGCCCGGCTGGTTCAATTACCCACCATTCCGTATGGAACAGAAACCAATATGCAACAGTTTCCGCTGGCCATGAACATCATGCCCAGCACCATGGCGGCAATTCTCAGAGACCTGACAAAATCCCTTGAAAACAGCGGCATCACCAAGCTGCTGATCTTCAACAGCCATGGTGGCAACGAGATCAAACCCATCCTCCGCGAGCTTGTGCCGCAAACCAACGTGCAGTTATTCCTGTGCAATTGGTACCAAATGATCAAAGACGTAGCCAGCAAGATTTGCACGCACCCGGATGACCATGCCGGTGAAATGGAAACGTCGGTCGTGATGTACTTTCGACCCGAATTGGTGGTGCAGAACGAAGACGGAAGCTTGCGGGCTGATGAGGGAGCGGTGCGACCGTTTCGCTATGAAGCACTTGAAAAAGGCTGGGTTAGTATCACTCGACCTTGGCATCTGCTCACCACCAACTCCGGCTCGGGCAACCCGCACTCAGCCACCGCCGACAAAGGCCGTCAACTGACCGAAGCCATCGTAGCCCGCATCGCCCCATTCCTGACCGAGTTATCCGCAGCCGACCCCAAGGAACCCTTTCCATTTGAGTAAGTAAATTTTTCGTCCATCAATTTTTTGTCAGATACAACTCATGCTGCTGAATATAAGCCGCGACAGCCGCAGGCACCTGATATCGAATACTCCGAGCCTGGGCTACGGCGGCGCGAATGCCTGAACTGCTTATTTCACATTGAGGCATGGTGACGACAACTTTTTCAGCATGATCTGGCAACATCGCCAGGTTGGGCGGTGCATGGCCGCCTCGCGCGACGACGACAACTTTTGCCAGGCGGCAGATTTCACCAGGCTCCCGCCACTTATCAAAATCAGCTAAAGAATCGGCCCCCATCAAGAAAACCAAATCGCTGCCCGGCAACTCTGCTTTCAATTCCCGCAAAGTGTCCACGGTGAACGACGTTCCGCCGCGCCTGAGTTCGCGATCATCCACGCGAAAGCTCGGGTTACCTTGCGTGGCCAACTTGAGCATTTCCAAGCGATGCTTGGGATCTACGGCTTGTTTATCAAGCTTAAAAGGCGAAACAAAAGCTGGCACAAATCGCAGTTCGTCCAGCGCCAGTTGCTCACGGCATTGTTCGGCGGCCAGCAAATGCCCCATGTGCACTGGGTCAAAGCTGCCCCCCATGATACCGACCCGCATGGGCAACCGGCTCTCAGTCACAGGGGCATGACCTATCGTGTCATCTGTTTGGCCCATAATGAAAATTATTTCAATCTGGCGTAGGATAGTTTGGGATGAACGGACACCAACCACAATTATTCCCTCAAGATGTTCCCCCGTGGGAACTGGATGCACAAGCCACCTCGACGGTGGCACGCATCGTTTTTTCAGAAGCGCCGCATGGTCCACTGGACTACCTGGTGCCCGGTACGCTGCTTGACCACACCGTTCCCGGCGTGCGTGTCAAAGTGCCGCTCGGTAAATCGAACCGAGAAATGTTGGGTTACTGCATCGATGTGCGCCAGGTTCAACAAAACCCGGACGCATTCAAACCGATCAGCGAAGTACTCGATCCCGAACCGCTGTGCACCGGGAAACTACTCGAGCTCATGCAGTGGATGAGCCGCTACTATATCGCTCCACTGGGCCAGGTCTTCGAAGCTGTTGTCCCGGCTTCGGTGCGTTCGTCCGCCGGCAGTCGCCAACGTGTGATGCTCTATCCAACTCCGAAGGCACATCAAGAGAGCGAGATCAGCCAGCTATCAACCAAGCAACAACAGATCGTGCGCACACTGGTCGCCGAAGGTCGACCACTAACAGCCGATCAACTGCGCGCGGCTGCGAAATGCTCAGCCGCACCGATTAATTTGCTGCGCAGCGCCGAGTTTATCGAAGCCCGTACGGAACGGGTGCTGGAGGATCAGCCGCCGCGCTTGGCCGATCCGTTGACCGCTCCACTGGCACTCAGTGTCGATCAGCGCCAGGCGCTCAAGACGATTCTTGAAGCGCTGGGGACTGGCAAGCAAGAAACGATTTTATTGCATGGCATTACCGGCAGCGGTAAGACCGAAGTCTACATGCAAGCCATTCACGAAGTGATCTCCTTCGGCCGCAGCGCGATTGTGCTGGTGCCGGAAATCAGCTTGACGCCTCAAACTCGGCATCGATTCACACAGCGTTTCGGACAAGTGGCTTGCCTGCACAGCCACATGAGCCCCGTGGAACGACACTATCAATGGCGACGCATTGCCGCTGGCGAAGCCAACGTGGTCATCGGTCCGCGCAGCGCGGTATTTGCGCCACTGCCGCGTTTGGGACTGATCGTGATCGACGAAGAACATGACAACTCGTTCAAGCAGGACAATGTACCGCGTTATCATGCGCGCGATGTAGCCCTGCATCGATCCTATCTGGAACAGATACCAGTGGTGCTGGGGTCGGCGACGCCTTCGCTAGAGAGCTGGCAGCGAGCCCGCACGGGTGTGTATCGATTGGCATCGCTACCTCGACGCATCCACAATCGGCCGCTACCGGAAGTCACAACCATCGACTTGCGATTGCAACACTCCGAACCGAACCGCGGTGCCATTAGCCGACCACTGCACAAAGCTATCCTGGAAACGCTGGCCGATAAGGGACAAGTTATCCTGCTACTGAATCGTCGCGGCTTTGCCACGACGATCCAATGCCCAAGCTGTGGACACGTTGTGGCCTGTCCCGATTGCGATCTGCCGCTGACGCATCATCGCGATGGGGCCAAAGCCGTTTGTCACTATTGCGATTACCAGATTCCGACTCCACCGGTTTGTCCATCTTGCAAGTTCGATGGCATTCACTACGGCGGCTTGGGCACTCAGCGGCTGGAAGTCGAAGTGCAACAGCGTTTCCCACAAGCCACTGTGGCCCGCATGGATAGCGATACGATGCGTCGGCCAGGCAGTCATGAACGCGTGCTGGGCCAGTTTCGTTCAGGTGAGTTGCAGATACTGCTCGGCACACAGATGATCGCCAAAGGGCTCGACTTTCCGAATGTCTTACTCGTCGGCGTCATCAACGCCGATTCCGCGTTACACTTCCCAGACTTTCGCGCTTCGGAACGAACGTTTCAGTTAGTGACGCAAGTCGCCGGGCGCACAGGCCGCGGTGAGAAGCCGGGTCGAGTGCTCGTGCAGACCTACACACCTGAACACCCGGCCATCATGGCCGCCAGCAAACATGACTTTCTGAACTTCGCCAGCGAAGAGCTCAAGAAACGCGAGCACTTTGGCTATCCGCCTTATGGTCACTTAGGGCGCATCATCATTCGTGGCCCCGAGCAAATGGCCACTGAATCGTTTGCCGATTCGCTGGCAGCTCGACTGCAAAGCACGCGAACTCTGCAAGGCATCGATGCCCGCATGCTCGGCCCGGCTCCACCACCACTAGCCAAACTGCGCGGCAAGTATCGTTACCACATCATGCTGCACACCGCCGAACCAGAACCGCTCAACCGCCTCATTGTCCGCACAATCGCCGAACTCAAACCGCCCAAAGACATCCAGTTCGTGATCGATATCGATCCAATGGATACACTCTGACAAATGATCAACGACATACCGTGCTTGCTAGCTCACATCTTCGACAAATGAGACCTGCCCCCTTTTATTGAGTGGCATGAATATGTGGGCATGAATATGCCTTTCATCTTCTTGCCCCCATTTTCTTGCCTACTGGCTGCTCTCTGTCATACATTTACTGCCCCCAACAAACTGCGCAGCGCTTCGCGCCAAGGTTCATTCGATTGAGGAAACTCATACAATTGTTCATCGTAACGAACCACCGGCAATGGATCAGCGATCGATAGATCGACAAACAGCGGTTGCCATGGGCTGCTACTAGCTGAGACCTGCTGAGCTTGAAACCAGGCATCCACTTTCGCGGCCGGTTGAGCATGAACACGCACGCAATGACATAGACTCTGCCGCGCGTGCTCCTCATATTTTGCGCGAACCGCGGCGGACGCCACTTCTCCCAGCCACATGCGACCAGCTTTGATCTCCTCCTGAAAGATCATGGCCAGCAGGGCTTGCTCATCGCTGGCTGGCGCGGCATTGAAATCGCGCACGAACAGGATTTCGAATCGCAGCGCATCGCTGGCTAGCCAATCGGTCAACGTTCGGACCATCGCCAGTACTGTGGCCATCGCCAATACAATGCGCTGCCAAGGCGAACCGGCATCTTTCACGCGTGTTAAACTCAAGCTTGAGTCCAGCCAAAACATGACAGTCACTCGACGTCGAAAAAACTGATTGTCATCGCGCGAGTAGTACAGCAATTCATCGCGAGCGTATTTGATGTCAAACAAATCGGGACGCTCGCCGTCTTCCATGTATGCTAGTTCCGATCGCAGCAAACTTTCTATCGTGCCGCGATTGGCAATCGACGAAAAGCCCCCGACGGGATACAGATCTTCTTCAGCGATATTCGTGGCGATCGAGTAATGGCGTTTTGCCCCGGTCGGTTTCTGCTTTGGCAGACCGACCACCAACTGCTGAGCGGCTTGCATCACCTGTCGCAATGCCAGGCGCTGACCAAACTTAGACAGCGCCGTGCCACTGGATATCTCAAAAACATCCTCAGCGCCTAGCAGTTCACCAGTGTTGCGCACGGCTTGAATCAGTTCATCCCACTGCGCATAAATGTCGGCGGAGTATCCGCTGCCCAGGGCTGAATGAAACTCTCTCGCTAACTCCGAGCCCCTCAGCGCCAACAGGGCCTTGATCACTGTCGGACCGATCAACACGCCGGGCAAGTTGGCTCGTTGTTGCATTTGGCTGATAGCGAAAGCCAATACGCGATCTCGGTCGCGATCTTTGTACTTGTGCAGTTCATCAGCCGCTCGTTCCAACGACATGTCGGCAGCGAGTTTGCCCAGTACATAATCTTCATAACGCCGTAGCGTTGTGGGCTGTGGCGATGGGCGAGACCAGACCTTTTCGCTGTCAGCATCCAACGAATAATTGACGCCTTCCAGCGCACTGACTACATCGCTGACAAAGCCTGGCAAGACAAGCGGCAGGCCTTCGCCTGCCAACTCCAGCGACACTCGCAGCATACGCGTCAAGCGCGCAAGTGTGAGCGGTTCCGCCCGCGCCAGCGCCCAGCCCTCAAGAAGAAACTGTCGCGCCTGGACCGGATCTGTTATTTCCTTGACCGTCATATACCTGTTTTTGTCAATCAATTTTTTGTCAGACCGGTTCGCTCAACAAGCTCTTCAATCTCTCGATTTGCCACTCGAGCTCACTGCCATTAGCCCGCTGTGCAGCTGCAGCCACGTAGCGCACGGGGATCTGCAGTGCGCCCCAGAGTGCCCAAGCGGCACTGGCTTTCGGAGTGTTGCGCGGGCTCCAACCTAACTGTGCCAGCAAAGTGTAGCCAGCCGGCCCATCCTCGTTTGAATCCACTTGATCAACTTGTGAGGTTGGCAATTCCGCATTGGCAGCGCTGGGATCCACGTCGCTGCTCTTCTGCTGAATCAACGCTCGAGCTTGCGGCGAATCGCAGTAACCAACCACATGCCTGGCGAACTCGACGGCCGCCTTGCGCGCCACATCTTCTTCCAACAATTCATCTAAGACCAGAGCCAGGCGTTCACCGGCGGAGCCATCAACTGCCAAGCGTTTTCGTCCAGCTTCTTCCAAAGCATCATTGAGCACATCAGCGGCGCCGTGCAATCCGTCGAGGTAGGCACATATCAGGTCTGCAAAGGGATGAGCATTCACGTCAGCTCTTCCTCATTAAAATCTTCTCCATCGGCCATATGTACAAATCCATCCAGTCCTACCCACGAATCTCCCCAACTGGTGCACTCACCGATTTCGCGTGGATCGATGGCTCCATCGCGCGCAAACGAGCGGCGATTGAAACGCGTAGATTCAAACATTGGTTTCAATTGCTCAGGCAATTGCTCCAGCTTGAGCGGATTGGCGGGCACATGATCTCTCAGGTACGGTCCTGCAATCCAATTCTCAAACACATCGCCATGCGAATACTCATAGATGCCTATACGCGTTGACGAGAGCGGATGATTGACCCAAGCCTTGAGAACCTTTCCTTCTTCTATCCAACTCTGCAGCGTACTGACTGGGAACGGGCCATCCGTATAGCCCAGCACATGTTTGGAATTCGGCAGGCGATCAAGCGTCACTGGCGTACCTCGTCGCCCCAACAGCCGAGCGATGATACCGGGTGCAGATGCCTGTAAGGCAGTGATGCTTTCTTCGCTTGGCAATAGCAGCAGCAAATAATGACAAGCCGCCAGATTAGAGAAACTCGACGACTCGTATTGTCGCGTACGCCAGGTGTAATCGAACACAGGTCCACCGGGCATGCCCACCAAGTCATCGACGTCGTACTCGATGCCGCAGCCGCTGGGCAACGCGCGCAGGATATCCTCCACCGACAACGCATCTCCGCGATCATTCCATGCGCTATTGGGCGCAGCACCAGCTTCACCGGTTATGAAGCGACCGACATTGCCTTCTTTGTCCACCGCGTACCATTCGGTATCCATACTGTGCGCGGCTGGAAAATCTTCGTCGCTCATGCAGTACCTCCGCAGAATTTCAATCCCAAACCATCCAATGCGGCCGTCAAACCAGCATAGCTGAGTTCCGTTAGCTTCGCACGCGTCTGGGTATAAGAACACCAGGCCACTTGTCGATCCCAACTGATGCTGCAAAAACGCGGACTCTTGCCACAAGCCGATAAGCAACTGGTCGATTGAAACGGCAGTTCACCGGCAACCGTAGCCACCTGCTTCGGTGTCGGAGTGTTCATACCGCGCATTGGCAGATACACAATGCGTTCGTTGCTGATTCCAGCCTCGCGAACTTGCTGGGCAGCCATCGTGGCCGCCGTCAACTGCTGGCGGTCCACCAGCAAGTTAATACCGCTGCGCAGCCCAGCGTGCTCGAGTTGCTTGACCAGTCCGATCACATGCGACACCTCGGCCGCGTGCTGCGGAAAGTGAATCGACACGTGCACTTTATCCGGGGCCGCATCGACCAGGCGATCGATGTAATCGTCCAGCCGCCAACCGCTGGTCGTCAGCGAACGAAACAGTACACCTTTGAGCGATCGCAACAATTCAAAGAGGCCATCGTACACCAGAGGTTCACCGCCACCGAACGATACTGCCTTTACACCACCGCTGGCACAGTCGCCGAGGAACGCCGTCAGCTCATCGACTCGCCAGGCCGTATGCCCCTGCGGCCCGCTGTGGTTGTAGCAGAAGCTACATGCCTTCGGACATTGATTGGTCAGTTCGATGGAAACGCGGTCGAGCATAAAAATCAATCTAAATATCTTACGTCAATCTCGCCGAGACTGAGCTCACCGTCGGCCCTGTGCTGAATGCCGCAAGGTGAAGCGGTATGTCACCTCCCCCAAGCTTTGCTTGGGGGAGGTCGAATCGAGCCGTCTAGGCGAGATTCGGGAGGGGGCACTTCGCGCTGCGGACTCGTGCGCTTCGGTAACGAGCCCCCTCCCGCAGTCTCGGCTAAACGCCTCGCCTGCGACCTCCCCCAAGCAAAGCTTGGGGGAGGTGACGTATTTATCCTTGTGACATTCAGCACAGGGCCGACGGTGAGCTTTAGTCTCCCAGTAACGCTGGCACTTTCTCTCGCAAGGTTTCCATATCTTCGCGGGTATCGCCGACGTACATTAGTAACCGCAGGTCGTCGCGGGTGACGGTGCCGCCTGAGAACAACCAGGAGCGCACGCGCATCAATTTGTAAAGTTTGACCAGTTTGCGATCGCTGATAAAGATACGCTCTTCGCGCACAATCGTTTTCACCAGCCGCTGAAACTCGCGAAAGACTTCGTCCGGAAAGAATCTCTGCCGATCGTTGTTTTGATCGTCCAGACCCTCTTGGCTACTGAACTGGAAGGTGAGGTAGCGATTCGCTTTCATAAAGTCATCCAGCGTCGCCAACCCTTCGGCCCATGGCTTTTGTTGCAGCGCGCGATGCACTTCGGCTTTCAATCCCGCATCGATCAGCTCGGTGAAGTAGTCGTTCTGCACCGGCAAGCTCTCGGCCTTCAACACGAAGCGGTCCTTTAGCGCGCTCAGTTCACCATGCTCGGGTACTTCGTTGGTGGCAGCGAACAGGATCTTCAGTTCCACCGGTTGTGGTACACCATCCTGATAGAACTTCTTTTCGTTGACGATCGTCAGCAGGATATTCAAGATGGCAGAATTGGATTTGAAGATCTCGTCCAGAAAGGCCAATCGCGCCGTGGGTAGCTTGCCTTGCTCACGTCGAATGTATCGGCCCTCGCGCAGTTGATTGATGTCGATCGGTCCAATAATCTCCGAAGGCTCGGTGAAACGCGTCAGCATATACTCAAAGTAATCTTCATCGCGAATACCGATGGCATCTTTGAACTTGAGGATCAAGTCGCTTTTGGCCGTGCCCGGTGGCCCCACCAGCAGCAGCGGTTCTTGCGCTACCGCCGCCGTCACCATGAGATCGATCAAGTGTTGTTTGTCCACCAGGAACCGGCCGACCGATTTGCGCAGGCGGTTGATGCGAGCCCGGATCTCTTCCGATTCTTGTTCGAGTTGGGCGTAAGTTGCTTCGATTGGTTTCATCGAGAGATCTGACAAAAATTGTTGGACAAAAAATAGGTGATTAACGCAGCGCGTCGCGCATGTCGGCGTGGATCTTTTTGCGAACGGCGAACTCGTCTTGGTCGAGCCAGAGCTGACAGCGCGGATCCCAACTGGACTCGTCGCTCAGCAGCGAAAGTAAACTGGCTTCTATGAACTCTATCTCCGACACAGAAAAGTGGCTGGAGGTTGTCATGGTATCTTCAATTTTCGGCAAGACGCGCTCGCCATTGGGACGCCGTTTGAACAGTTGAAAGATGCGTTCCAAAGAAGCTTCCGGATCGCCGAGCGATACGCAATGAACGTACGCGCAGGCAACGCGTCGCTGCTCCACAGCCACCAATTGGCCATCGACCAACACATTGCGAACTCTATCAGCCAGCTGATCGCCTTCTTCGCCATTACCAAAGAAGTAATAACCGCTCGCTACACACAGCAGCAGTGATAAACGCCGCGATAAGGATGCGTCACTTTCAGTAGGTCGCTTGCGCAGGGCTCGCGCGGCTCGCACCGAATGCTCTTCAACCAACTCTGCAATGCGTTTGTAAAGGGCCGACAACTCTTCGCGCATGCCCAGTTTTCGCATTTCGCGAAAAGAATGTTGCAACAGCGTCTCGACCGTTTCAATCCGTTCTTTATCGACGGGATTGTATTGGCTGTCGAGCTGCAGGTAACTATCGACGATAGCGGGCAATTCATCCCGCAAACAGGCGATCAACCCGTTGACGCGCGAGGTATGTCCGAAATGGGCAGCCACGTACAGCGATCGATGAAGCAGCAACGACTTTTCGATAACATCGCTGCATTCGGCCAACAACTTATCGACTCGATCCAGCAACTGCGTGCTGAATTCATCGCCCAACCGAGGCGCAAACTCAAGCGCCGTGGCCAAGACGCGCAGACCGCGCGGCCCGGTGGGTTGCGCTTTCAACAAGCTCCGCAACCTGGCTTCGACTTTCTTGAGATCCAGCAAATCCTTAAGCTCGGCCAGCGTTTGAAAAAGCTCGTCGGTGTATCGACGATGCCAACGTCGATAGGGATCAATGCGCACATGAGGTTCCAGCACACGCGAGTACTGACGCATGCGATCGATCTTGTAGCGGTCCAGACGATCCATGCTTTCCAGCCGTACGATCAGATCCTCAGGCAACGGTTCGCGATTGTTGCCGCCTTGGGCTGCCTGTTCGACGCGGTGATTAAACGCCAAAGCCATCCACAAGTGAACGATATCCTTGTGGTCGGTGTCATTGGTCGCTTGATGCAGCAAATCTCGACCGTTTATAACTTCACCGATACGCACCAGCGCATAAGCGAACAAGAACTTGACATAGTTCCGCGTTTGATTTCCACTGACGATCGGTTCGCTGAGCCAGTTGGTGACAGTTGTCAATAAATCTTGCCAGCGTCCGCGTAGAGAGCGATGACGCTCCGATTGATGCTGACCGCTGCCGCGCAAAAAGCTGACGATGTCGAATTCACTGTTCAAACCATTCTCGTACAGACGTTCGAGCGTTTGATCGCGCACGCGCGCCAATCCCAACGGATCACTGCCGACCAGTTCATGCATGGCCAAGGCCGTCAGCCATACCAATCGCACTGGCAAGAAGTTTCGCTGGCGTTCAAAGTAGTTGGTCAGTTCGGCGGACATCGCGCGCAGCTCGTTGGTTCCCTGCCGGCTTGCCACTGCGTGAATCACATAGGCGGCGACCAGACTGGCTTCGCGACCGCGACTGTCCGGTTGGATGATAAGGCTGCGCAGCGTCTGGATGTCGACCTTGGCCCGCCCCGAGTTGTCCATTTCCGCTTGCAACCACTCCTGCGTACGTTCGGCCGTCACATGGCCCGTGTACCAAAGTAGATTTGACCAGCAAATCGTCGCGTCCGTGCGATGTTTCAGCTCAGTGTTCAACGTCGCCAGGCGATGCCACGCGGGGATGCGAGTCGGCGAATCGAGCGATTCATTCGCCTTCAAGAAATCTGCTTCGACTCGCTTGAGTTGTTCAATGGTTTCGTTGGTAGTAGTTCGCTTGGGACTAGGCTCCGGCTTCAATTGTTCGACTTGTGCCTTGGGTTGTTCGGCCTCTTTCGCAGCGCCACCTTGCTTGACGGTGGCAGAACCAGATTTGGTTTTGGCAGTTGGGCCCGCGTCCGTTGCAGGTGCCGGCGCAGGCTGGTGTGGCTCGCGTCGGTCGGACTGGCACACAAACGACTCGAATTGAAAACGATGCGAGGCCACCCAAGTATCAAGCGACGTGGCCTGATGATCTAGCACGTACTCGACCCAATCGCGCAGCGGTCGGAACGCCGAGTCAGCGATAGTGTGCGTCTGGAAGGGCCAAAAACGGCGGGCAGGATCGCGCGCTGCGTCCAGTTCGAGCCAGGTTAACAATCGATTGTCGCTCGCCAAAAGCTTGGCGACAGCGTCGCGACGCAGTGGCGGTTGCAATCGCGTACCGACGGGCAGGAACAGATTAGAAAGACGCATCGTGGTGCAGTACGCGGTTGCATCCAAGATCAAGATCGGCGGCGCAGCACGCGACGGCCGCACACGCAAGGCCACGGTCGGCTGGTCGCCATCCTTGGTAATCACTGCAAAGGACAATCGATCGATCAATTCATCGCCGCTGTGCGCGACCAGTTGCTCGAGCTGCTGCATTGCGTTGGTGTGGACGATCCACATCTCAGCCGACGCGCTGGTCGATGGAGAGGTCGTAAGCGTCAGGGCGATGGGCAAGCGCGTGTCCAGTTCCAGCGGTTGCCAGGCATGCACCGACTCAGGCATCCGTACATCCATGGCCTGGTAGATATCGTGAAACGCCGCTTCCTTCACCCAATGAAAATCGTGCGGTGGATCGATCAATAGAAAATGACCCGCTGGCGGTTCGATGCGTGATGCCATCGGATGCTCGTACCCCATGCGCACCCACACGCGCGGTGCTTGTTCGCGGTAAGCGAATGCTCTGTCGTCAACATCGCGCACGCTCTCCGCTTCCAGCACATCCACCAACGTGTAGTACGGCGGTTCATTCACGCGCAGCAGTGTGTACGCTACCTTCGCGGACGAGCGCCGACCGAATAGTCTGGCAGGCCCAGTCGATTCACCGACATGACGATAACTGATGCGATCGTTGCCCAGCCGTATCATCTCAGCGGCGAGGGCCGTAAACTTTGATGACGAGCTAACTCGAAAAAGGACCGTTTTGGCGTCGATGCTGTCATCGACCGAACGCCTTTCCAGCGGCAAGAGTTGTTGCCAGCAACTGGCTACAATCGGCGGCTTGGTTGTCAGTGCTGTTGGTAACTGTTCCGCAACCGTTACATCAAAGCGATCAAGCGCGCTGGTCACTTCGTGTGATAGCTTCTGCGATGGCTCGACATAGAGATCGCCTTGTGCGCCCGGATAGCCTGTACAAGCACTCAACTGAACTTCAGCCGGTACAGCTTGAGCGAGCAGCACAAGGTAGAGCACATCGTAGGAGGGAAAATGGAGGTAGGGCATCGCAAGCTGACTGGCTTATCTTTGTCTTATGTCAACAGATTTTTGGTCTGGTTGGGATGTTAAACCTCTGAAATACCCGTGCGTTGATCTTGTTCGTTAGATTTTGCAGGCAGAGCCACTGGCTGGCCGGTTTCTTCCAAGCGTTCGATCACTAGCGAGCCAGCTTCCTCGGCACCAACCAATCCACCGCGAATAAGTTTTTCAACCAGCTGTCGATGCAAGTGTTCGTGTTCATGCGGCAGCGAATCATCATCACTATGCAAGGCCACGATGATATCCTTCTTCCCCGTCTCCGGGTTCACTCGCAAGCGAATGGTCATTTCCGCCATGATTCATACTCTTTTAAAATATTTTGTCACTCAATTTTTCGTCAGATCTGACTGAAAATTATGGACGGAAGATAATGTTTTCGCATCGATGACTTGATGCTCCAGCAACATATCGCGAAGCGTTTCGACCAATGCGCGTTGTTCGCTTAGGATCTTGGCGGCGCGCGAGCGGGCTTCTTCCAGTAGCTGACGCACCTGGCGATCGATGGCTTCTAGTTGTGCAGGCGAGTACTGACGTTGAGCTTCACGGCGTGAGGCGATCGTTATGTTGCGGCCCAATCCGACAGCTTCGCCCCCCATGCCAAATTCTTCAACCAGCGCTCGCGCAATCTCGGTGGCACGCTCGAGGTCTCCAGCCGAACCGATTGATAGATCTTCCAGCAACAACTGCTCCGCTTCGCGGCCACCCATCAGGACACACAGGTCGTCCATCAACTCGCCGCGCGTGACTACGTACTTGCGCGATGGATCTTGATAACGCACAAAACCGAGCGCTCCGGCCATATCGCCGCGAATCGAAATGCGATCGATGGGCGGTGAATGTGGACAGAACATCGCGCATACGGCATGACCTGCTTCGTGAGTAGCGACGACCTGCTGTTCGGACAAGGTCATCTTGGGGCGCTCGACCCATTCGGTCAAAGCGCGATCGACCAGCTCAGCCGTCGAAGGTCCGGCCAGGTTCTCGCGCAGACGCATACGCCCGATCGCGCGGCACAAAGCATTGATGTGATCGCCTGTGAATCGCGTCCCAGCGGCAGCACCTTCAACGAACTCGCCCGTTCGCTTGACGGCGAACTCAACTGCATCTTCATTCAATTGCAAATCCATCTGGGCATTATAGATCTGCAGAATCTCGCGACGATCTTGGGCGTCGGGATGTGGAATGTGCAAATGAAACTCAAAGCGACCGGGGCGGAGCAGGGCGGGGTCGATGGCTTCGACAAAGTTGGTCGTGCCTACTACAAACACCAACTCATCTGCGTGAAAGCCATCCATCTCCGTCAGCAACTGGTTGACCATCGAATGCTCGACGCCGGAACCTGTATACGTACCTCGAGCCGCGGCGAACGAATCTAATTCATCGAAGACAATGATCGAAGGCGCCGATTGACGAGCTCGATGAAAGACCTGTCGCAAACGTTCTTCGCTCTCGCCTACCCATCGACTCTTCAGTTCGGGGCCCGAGACGATCGTAATCGCCGCGCCAATAACGGTCGCCATGGCTTTGGCAAAGAGTGTCTTACCCGTGCCGGGCGGTCCCCAGAAGATCATGCCGCGCGGAATCAACTTTTCGATGCGAGCAATTTCTTCAGCGCTGGTCAGCGCGTCTTTGCGCGCCAGTACGTCGAGTATCTCGGCCTTCAATCGAGCTTTGACTTTCGGGTAGCCACCAATTTCGCGGTCCAGGTCGATATTGGGGACTTCCAGCGAACCGCTGGCTGTGACGCTGCGAATCTGTTTATAAACGCGGCGCGGGTCGGCAGGATAATCTTCGCCTTCCATCGTAGAGAGCAGTTTGCGCAGACGAACTGCGTTCATGCCCGAGACATATTTGTAGAGAGCCCACGGATTGAACTGTCGCCCAAACTTGCGCGCTTCGCGCTGCGTCACCAATTGACCGAGCCGCGCGCGCGGTATGCCTAACATCGTGCGACGCTTGGGGAATAAGTTCTCGATCACAGCGGGCAGTGGAAAGCTGGGGTCTTTGAATCCAAGCCAAACAAGTTCCGGATTCTCATACAACAGCGGAATGACTTCGCGCGCCTCGCTGGTCAGTCCACCTTGGCTGGTCGTCAGCAAATCGAGATGCGGTAAGACGACTACGCGTTTTTCAACAGCGCCTCGCACCGCATCGCGCAGTTGCATAATCATCGTACCGACCAGGCCACAACTCGGGTCGACCGTTTGACCAGGCCGAGGCCGACCATCCAGATACGAACATTGCAGCCCCGCTTGCTTCAAGCGACCACGCAGGTTCACAAACACGAACGGAGAAAGATCCTTCTCGCACTCGACGAGCACTGGCAAACCGCGTTGAAGATCATCCAGACTGTCTGCCAACGTGTCGGCATAGGCCAATTCAACAGCTTGTTCAACAGACAGCTCTTGGGCCAGCGTTTGCTCGGGCAACGTCACACTCATTTTCCTCAATGCCGCGGTGGATGTGCACCACTGACCTCGCGTCAGTGGGTTCATGATTGGTTGGCTAGGTCTAGCCTGTCAGTCAGTAAACCACCGAGCAAGCTCGGTGGTGGATGTACACCCAACTACACTTCAACGACAATGGTCAATGAGCCTGCGTCGGGATCTTCACTAATGGATTTGATCTGCCCGAGCTGAGCAGCTCGCTTCTTCAGTGCGGCGGCGGTCGCACGATTGGCGGCAGCTTCGAGTTCTTTGCGGATATCGCCCAGTTGAGCCTCCAGTCGATCGGTCACCTGGCGTTGCAAGAGTACCTCGGCATTTTTTCCCTTGGCCTCCAGTTCCACGCGAGCTTGTCGTCTGAGCTGTTCTTCAGCCTCGGCGATGTGCCTGCGATCGTCATAAACGCGGCCGTCTTTGGTGGTACTCAGTTCGACTTTTTTGTCAGCCACAGCTTGAACCACTACCGTGGCGCTGGGCAGATCGACGGTGATCTTTATATCTTTGTCGGTCCGCGTGGCCTGCTCACCATCGATGGCAAAGCCGGCTTTGGCCAGTTCACCCGCCAATAGCTCGGCCATTTGTTCGCATGGCAATATTTCGAGCAACTCCAATTGGCAACTCACGTGATCTTCAGCCCGCATGATTTTTTGCATGCTCTCTTGGATCCGCACGCGATATGCTCGACTCATGATCGCCTCCCTGGTTGAACTGACGGAAAATTGAGTGACAAAAAATTTTTTGTCACCCAATCTTTTGTCGGATTCGTTTCATCGTGTTTAGATGCTCAGGGCTCGAATCATGGCGAGCGCCTTGAGCGTCGTATGCTCTCCATCGTAGCGTGCCCAGTCAGCCAGCCACAACTGCGCAGCTGCGTATCCTTCGTCGAAATAGCCAACCTGCTTACTTTGATCTGTCCACTTGCGCAGCCGCTCGGCGGCTGCTAGAAAGCTAGACGCAGATTGATAGACAATAGTTCGGTCCGCCAAACGCATCGTCCCCAGTTGCAATCCGCTAACCCATCGTCGAGCCAACTGCTCCGGTGGAACTTCGTTGCCCACCAGACGCAGAAAAACCGCGAGCAAGAATCGAGCCAGATCGAAACGCCCATGCTGCTCGGCCGCATCGAAAAAAGATGACAACAAAGCCGTTTGCATCGCACCGGTGCGCCGCATGATATTGACGTCTGTTATCGTGGACTTATTCAGCTCCATATCGAGCCAACGCGCAGCCAAAAACGATTGCAGACATTCCAAAACCCAACCAAGCTCCGGCAGGGACTCGTCGAATTTTGGAACGACATGATTCTGTCGCAGCGATACTTGCCGGGGAAACACGAGCGCTACCAGTGGCAGCTCGGCCAAGGCGCGCATGCGGACCAAGCGTTCCGTTATCTCGGTATCCTGAAAACGCAGCAACACTCGCAGGATCAACAGTTGGTCGCCAACGGTCAAATCTTTGAGTAGACGCGAGGGATCTGCATGGACTGCCAACGGGTCGTTAGCGGTTAACCATATCAAGAAATCGAGCGAAGCGGGCGAAAAAGTTAGACCTAGATCGCTGGGCGCACTCCGCTGCCATATCGCACCCGTCAACGCCACGCCATCGCGCAAATGGCGATCGCTGTGCCAACCACCCCGCACGGCCAGCCAGTGCGTCATCCCTTTGGCCAACGCGTCTTGCACGAGATGAATCGCAACACGGCTCAAGCACCCTTGATATTCAAGGCTCTGCCGCACCTTGGGCATCACCTGCCCAATCGAAGTATCGCCCAGCACAGCATAAAGAATGCTGCAAAGGTTGGCTTCGAATGCTGACAGAATGTTTTTGTCGATCAACTGCCTGAACTCCACTAAGGCTCATTTTCATCGAAGCGCAAACACCTAAGCCGTAGGGCGCTAGCCCCGGTTTTCGAAGCGCACGACCCGACTGAAAAAAGATTGAGTGACAAAAATTTGCTGTCCGTGAATTCTACCGACGCCAAAAAGGTTTGTTGGCTGGCGACGGGAAACCATTTACTTGTAGACCGTGCTTATCCAAGCGAAGTTCGAGTGTGTTGGGACTTTTCCAACACGGATCATCAGCCTGGTAACGATCGCTGAGAAAGTGAATGCGCTGATTGGTCGAACCAATCCAGCGACGAGTAGTGTCGGGTAGCTCGCGCACGTAGGGACCGTCGACGAGGATGTCGGTAAGCGCCAGCAGTTGATTGACTGTCACACTCTCGCGCGCTCGCAACTGTTCGAGGGTAAAGCCGCTAAAGATCATTACCGAGAGATTGAGCTGCCGCGCGGCTTCGGCCAACTGCAGTGCATCCTCCGCATGTGCAAACGGTTCACCGCCCAGCATCGTGATGCCTTCGACAGCATGGCTCTCGCGAGCTGCTTGCATCGAGGCCGCAAGCGTAGGGAACTCGTAGGACTCGCCGCCTGCGAAGCTGAGCATCTCCGGGTTACAGCAACCTGGGCAACGCAGCGGGCAACCCTGGAACCAGATCGCCCATCGTCGCCCAGGGCCTTCAGCATCAGTTGATGGCACGATCTGGGCGATTTGCATATGAATCTCTGACTAAAATTTCGTGACCAAAAATTTTCGTCAACTAATTTTTGGTCAGAACTCGAGCGACAATGAACTCAGGCGTTTGATGGTTTCTGCCATGAGAGCATCTTCGGCGGCTTCATCGGCAGCTACGTAAGTAACTGAGAAACGCAAGAACGAACCGGCATCATCCCAAGGCACAGTCACAATCGACTTCTCGGTAATGAAGTACTGACTGGCTTGTTCGGCGTTCTCAAACCGCGGACCGCCTTTGACACCTTTGGGCGCTTTGGCGTACAAAAAGTAGGTTCCACCCGGCATTTCGCACTGAAAACCGCATTTCTTCAGTGTCGAAACCAGCTTTTCCAAGCGGCGCTGATACTTGCTGCGAATCTTTTCGGGAATCGATGGGGTGTCGAGCGCTGTAGCTGCGGATTGCTGGACGGCTGCGAACTGGCCGCTGTCACAGTTATCTTTCACATCGGCAAAGGCTTGTACCAACTTCGCGTTGCCACATACCCAACCGATGCGCCAACCAATCATATCGAAGCCCTTGCTGAGCGAGTGGACTTCCACGCCGACATCGCGAGCACCAGGCACCGATAGAAAACTGAGTGGCTGACGATCGTACGTTAGCAGTATGTGGGCTGCGTCTTGCACAACGACGAACTTGTGCTGATGCGCTAGTTCGATGACCTTCAGATAGAAATCGACATCGGCCACTTTGCCGGTGGGACTGTTGGGATAGTTCAGCACGACCAGCTTGGTCTTCTTCCAAACGTCGGCTGGAACGGCATCCCAATCGGGATAGAAGTCATTTTCAGCCAAGAGCGGCAAACGATGCACCGAGCCGCCGTAGTACTTGGTGTGCGTGCCCGCGACCGGATAACCGGGCACGGTCATCATGGTAATGTCGCCTGGGTTGATAAAACATGCGGGCAACATGGCCAGCGCTGTCTTGCTGCCGATGCAATGATTGATTTCCGTAGCTGGATCGAGCGAAACGCCGAACTGTCGATCCATGAATCGCGCCACCGCAGCTTTAAAGTCCGCGATACCGTTATCAGCGTAGCCACGATTCTCGGGCCGATTGATTTCCGCAGCCATGCGCGCACGCACAACTTCGTCGGCCATGCTGTCGTTCTCGCCGATACCGAAGTCGACCAGCGGTCGGTCTGGGTAATCAGCTAGAGCCTTACGCTTAGCGCGTTTGATCTTCTCGAACTTGTAGATCTCCGTGCCTTTGCCGTAGCCAGCACCGCCAATTCGTTCAGCGAACAGTTCTTGAAAATAGGGTTCCGCAGCTAATGTCGAGCTCATAGATTCTTTATATCAATAGAAGTGAAGGAAGCGTGAAATATTTTGTCGCCAATTTTTGTCAGGTCCCCATAAAAGACCTGACAAAAAATTGAGTGACTCAAATGAAAGACAATTAAGGCTTCAGTTCTTCGGCGGAGAGTTCGATAGTGCCGAGATCGTTGGCACCGGCCTTCAGTTCGATTTCGAAGGAACCCTTCTTCACTGGATAGCTCTTGCCACCGATCTTCAATTCCTTGAACTTGCCCACATCGTGGATGATCTTCAAGTTGGTCTTGCCGGGTGCCAGACCTTTGATGGACAACTTGCCATCGGCATCGGTGACGCCAACGAATGGGTGATCTTGAACGATAACCAAACCCTTCATCCAGCTATGGCTGCCGCAAGAAACTTGCATCGCACCTGGCTCGGACTTGGTGACCTTCAACTTTTGGTTGCCACCGGCAGGAATCTGCTGGTTGACTGGATCGTTGTTGATAAAGGCAAAGTTCGCGTTATGGCCGGTCTTGTCGCTGTTCTTGACCGTCAACGTTTGGCCGGTTTGAATCACCACGACATGCGGAATGAACTGACAATCTTTATTGTCCAGCACTGGATCAGCGGCGACAGGCTTTGCGTTTTTATCGTAGTTGCTGACGTCCAGCGGCTTTTTGCTGTCGGCCGATACCGGATAGACGATGATGTCGCGAATACCATTGTTCTTGGGATTGACGATCAAAGCATCCGATTCAAGCTTCAAAGCAGTGCAAACTGGGTCGCCACCAGCAGTGATTGGTTTGGGTGCGGGCGCTTTGCCTTTGTAAACGAACGTCGCCGTTACGTCGGCATACTGGGCTTGAGCAGCTGCGCCGGACAACAAGGTGGCTATCGAAAACGCAGCCAGACTTAGTTTCTTCATCGAACAGTTTCTCCAGAGTGTCAGGCACTGGTTGTTTGAGGTGCCGACATAGGGAAGGAAGGCCCAAGGCGTGCACGTTACCTGGGGGAAATTCGTCCCGCTGATTATACTCAGGGCCCGTAACCGAGGTAAGGACCTGATTATATGCTGTGCATCCTAAACATAGTGGGCCTCACCCCCAGATTGCTGGCGCACGCCCCGCGTTTGGCGAGCTTGGGCATGGCCCGACCATGGCGTAGTCCACTGCCGGCCGTCACTTGTACCTCGCAAGCCACCATGCTGACCGGCCTGTCCCCGCGCGAACATGGCATCGTCGGCAACGGTTGGTACTATCGCGACACGGCCGAGATTCGTTTCTGGCAACAAGCCAACTCGCTGGTTCAAGGCGAGAAGTTCTACGAAGGTTATCGAACAGCCAAAATGTTTTGGTGGTTCAATCAACATGCGCCCGTCGAATATTGCGCAACGCCCAAGCCCTATTATGGCTGCGATGGCTCGAAGGTCTTTGGCATCTTAGATCAGACCCAGTGCAACTTGGTCGACAAGCTGGGCCCGTTTCCGTTTCATGCGTTCTGGGGACCGAAAGCCGGTTTGCCTAGCAGCGACTGGATCGCCCGCGCTTCGGCTGAAGTCCTGCGCCAGCAGAAACCCGAGATGACCTTGGTTTACTTGCCACATCTCGATTACGACTACCAACGTCGCCCGGATCACGATCCGGCCCGAGTCGCCGAAGTTGATCGCTGCGCCGGACTGGTGATCGACGCCGCTGAAGAGATCGGGGCACGCGTTATCGCTGTCTCGGAATATGGACTCGTGCCAGTAGACCAACCTGTGTCGCTGAATGTTCACCTGCGTAAAGCAGGTTGGTTAGCAGTCCGCGATGGACCGTTCGGCGAACAGCTTATCCCCGGCGACTCCGCTGCGTTTGCCGTGGCTGATCATCAAGTCGCACATTTGTACGTTCGCGAACCTGCTATGCGAAACGAAGTGGCTGCGCTCGTGCGCGGTATCGCAGGAGTTGATCGCGTAGTCGCACCGGAAGAACTCGAACTGGATCATCCGCGCAGTGGTGACCTGATCGTGCTGGCCAAGCCGAACGCCTGGTTCACCTATTACTATTGGCTCGATGAACGCCGAGCACCAGATTTTGCGCGCACGGTCGATATCCATCGCAAGCCAGGTTACGACCCAGTCGAGCTGTTCATGACTTCGATGCCTCGCGCCATGTGGCGGCTTGCGCAAAAGAAGTTGGGCTTCCGTTATCGCATGGATGTCATACCGCTCGAGCCATCGCTAGTCCGCGGCAGCCACGGACTCTATCCCGATCCTCAAGACGGCCCGATCATCATCGGCCCCACGCCGCCTGATGATATGCGCGCGTTCAAAGAGTATGCTCGACAAATCGTCTGACAAAAATTTTCTGTCATAAATTTTTTGTCTGGTTCCGACTACGATCTCGCTGGCGCTGCAGTGCCCGGTGAGAAGCTAGGTGGATCGCTGGCCGGAAATGATTCGTTCAGCGTTTCATCCACGGCTTCGTGCAGGCCAGCGGGCCGATATTCATCTACCTCTTGCCAGCTGCATTCTTCCCCTTCGCCACACTCGGCCCACGGCAAGCCGTGCTGTGCCATGCGATATAGGAAGTAGCCGATTCCCAGTGGTACAAGCACGCGGAATGGTCGTGGAGCTAGAAAACAAACAGCCGCAGTAGTTGCGCTCGCGCACCAGAACTGCTGGGCGCTTTCATATTGATTCGACATCATCTATGCTCCTATTAAGTTAAATCCCAATCGGACTGACAGTCTGAGCAAGAAGTGCGCCTGACTGAAAATGCACGGCAAAGTTTTTTTGAGACATACCAGAAATCTTATGTCACTCAATTTTTTGTCTGGTCGGAGACAAATCCGGTAGAAGAAGCGATGATAGAGGCGTTCGAACTTCAAGTAATTCCCACCACGAGACCCTATGGCATCGCTGTTTGTTATCCGCGGTAGAGATAGCGGTCAGCATTTTGAACTGCTGAGCGTCTCGACGACTTTGGGTCGCGAGGCGACGAACCAGATTCAATTGCACGATACCGAAGTTTCGCGGCACCATGCGAGGTTGGACCGCGGGAGCGATGGCTCGTGGACCCTGGTCGACCTCAGCAGTAGCAACGGCAGCTTCGTCAACAGCCAGCGTATCAACAATCATCATTTGTCTAGCGGTGACCGCATTCAAATCGGTAGCACGCTGATGATCTTCAGTGCTACGGGCGATGCGCTCACTTCCAATCAACCGGCCACGCATCATGGCGGGGCGGGCGATGTCTCGATCGTGCGGCATGATCGCGATGATCTTTCGCAGATTCGTCGTACCTTTGCACCCGAACCCGCTCTGGCAGGCTCGCTGGTCCATCCACCCTCAAACGATGCAACAACCGACTCATCGGAACTGACCGGGCGTATCGCCACCGGCTGGGACGTGATCTACCAGGTCGGCCAGGCGATCACCAGAACGCTGGACATCGACGAAATGATGCGCCAAGTTCTCGACCTGATCTTTCAGTGGATCGAGTGCGACAATGGTTGTGTCATGCTGTTCGATGAAGTCACTGGCCATCTCACGCCTGCATACCGTCGCAATCGCAAGCGCGATATCGCCCAAGCCCGACCGCTCGAGATCAGCAAAACTATCCTAGATCACGTGCTGTCGCAACGCGAAGGTGTGCTGACCAGCAACGCGCAGAACGATGAGCGCTGGACCGGCGCCGGTAGCATCGTCTCGCTAGGCATTCACGAAGCCATGTGCGTACCGATGCAGGGACGATACGGTGTCGTCGGCGCCATCTACGTCGACACATCCACCAGTCCCGGCGTGGCGGCTGAGCGTGTGATGGATCGAGCCCCAGTGGAATCATTTACCGACGATAACTTGAAGCTGCTTAGCGCCATCGCCAATCAGGCGGCTCTGGCCATCGAAGATACGCAGTTCTACCGCGCCACCTTGCAAGCCGAACGCATGGCCGCGATGGGGCAAACGATT